>LGRX02034116.1:0-22901 GCA_001247695.2 Cymbomonas tetramitiformis
GATCGAAGAGTGTGTCCTATCTAGCTAGACCGGCAAAAGTGCCAAAAGTGGCAGATGAGATCGAAGAGTGTGTCCTATCTAGCTAGACAGACAAAAGTGCCAAAAGCGGCAGATGAGATCGCTAAGTACAGGTGCTCCGTATGCACTTTAGCAAGGCACCCCGATTTTAAAAATGAAACAACTCACCGTAGAGCGTAGAGTGCGAAATGCGCCCCATCCCTAGTGGTTCCAACAAATTGAGAGGCGAAACCCAGCTGCAGTGTGCGCTTTGCCGAGGTTTCCCCTGCTTGTTTCCCCTAGCACCCCAGAAAAATGCAACTGTCGCCGGCGTGCACATCTGATGGGACAACACTAAATACACGCGGGCACCTAAGTGCTCCCCGCTAAAATCAAGGGAAGACACAGAACGTGGACCTCGCCACCCTTTGCCTCTCCATGCAGCAAGGGTAGACTAGCCACAAGCCATACACGTACATCAAGTTGCGCTTGCGCGGTGGGTTGTTGGGATGTTTATCCGCCGAGCGCAAGGGCGGAGCCAAAGCCGAGGGTAGTTGGCGCTTGGCGGAGCGACGCGGAGGGGTCCGAGGGCGCAGAGGGGCCCGGCCAAGTGGCCTCGTCCCATCACCTGAGCATCCAGGATATCTTGGAAGAGGGAGATGACCTCTTATCGCCGTGCCTGGAGCACGGGATTTGGACAAAGGAGGAGGGCAAGGCCTCCCCAGGGCAGGCGAGGTCCTGGGATGGCCGGGGAAGGGCTGGCCAATTTGATGGTAGCAAGCAGGCGTGAGTGGAGGGGTGGTTGGTGGAGTTGGCACATGCCGGGCCCCTCAA
Source organism: Cymbomonas tetramitiformis (assembly GCA_001247695.2). Taxonomy (NCBI): domain Eukaryota; kingdom Viridiplantae; phylum Chlorophyta; class Pyramimonadophyceae; order Pyramimonadales; family Pyramimonadaceae; genus Cymbomonas; species Cymbomonas tetramitiformis. Next base: position 832 of record LGRX02034116.1, read on the forward strand.
AGCCCGGGGGGGGGCATCCCGGCAACGATGACCACTTACAACAGGTTGCACGACAAACAGCAGTGGCGGTGCAAGTGTGGAGCGTATTGATCAAGTTCATAGATTTCTCGCAGGGTGTCCAGTGCGAGAGCTTCAGTAACATGGGGTTGGCGGTGGGGTAAGGGGGATGCAGGCACAGTTTGGTTGTGGGCGCGCAAGGTCAGAGGGAAGCAATGCATTACGTCGTTCTCAGCCTCTCGGGACGGCGCTTTGAGACATGTGGTGGGTGGGCAAGGTAGCTCTCTTGAGACCAGGCTCTGGGGCAAGCAGGGGGCAGAGTAGTGGTGCTGAGCGCAGGCTTGGTGGTGGAAAGATGGCTCGGGCAGCTCAGAGGGCAGAGGCGGACAGGTACGGGGCATAGCATCAGTGCGCGGGCAGTGCTGTTGCAGAGGCGCTCGAGTGTCCCAGTGAGGATTAGGGGGTCCCATTCTCCACTAGTGAGCTCCGGAGGTTCCGGATAAGTGTCCCAAAGAGTGTGTTGAATCCTTGGATCCCCGGCGTGTGCACTTCGGAGATCAAAGTGCAGCCGAAAGAATTACTCCAAGGATAAGCACAGATACGTGTAGACTTTCAAACACACCGAAGCAACAAGCGACAATCACATCGCGCAAGGGAACGATGTAGAGGGGGAAATGTGGATAGCAGCTGAGAATCAACCCACCTTCGTCATCAAGTTGACGTTCCCAGTCGAAGTCAAAATCCCGCACCCAAACTCGATGTCTTTTGTTTCGCACGGCGGTGGCAAGCTCCAGGACGCAAAACTCTGATCGTAGATACGCTTTTGTTAGGTATACCACAACGGTGACGGAACTCTGCCATATCACACACCACCGGAACCGTCATCATAATCATAATCATAACTCTGAGGATTCGCTGGCAGTTTAGGTTATTGGTGATAAGGGCACCCGAATATTGCTCCTGTATTGGCTAGCCGACGTTTGCCAAAACTAGATGTAGTTTCCTTTACGGAATTGCAGCTCACTCTTTGGAGAGCAGCAGCCATCCAAGCTTCTTCCACACTAGCTAGTGGAGACACCGGAGGAAATATTTCAGCTTGACGAATGCGCAGGTTTTGTTCACCCACCCACCCACCCACCCTCAACCTAGGAGAAGGACGGGAAGGGAACCAAATCCAGACAAACCTTCAGCTTAGGCGCTGATCTGACCCCTCCCGCGCCCGGGACCTCTATGCCTGTCAAGTTTGGCATGATTACCACTTAGCCAGGAACTAGAATGACTCTTATGTAAGATATTTCTGATGAAATCTTGCCTAATTATTGCGCCCTAGACTTTCCCCGGGGTGATATTACTTTAAACATCACCTACAATAAAAAGGTCCAAAAGTCCAAGAAAAAAGGTCCAACGGGAAGCATCCCTAACTAAAGAGTCACACAAGAAACCCCGAAAGCATGATCAAGAAATCCAAACACCGCCAAGCTGTAAAGGCCCTACAAACCCCTATTTGCATTTATGTAAATGCTATTATCACAATGAAATGTCCTAAATGTTCAAGAGAAATGTCCAACAAAAGGCATCCCTGCAGAGGGGTGCACGGGGAACGACTTCCGCTCCTTTATGGTTCTCAAGCGGTTGCGGCGACCGTTCATTGAGTATCCATGGTTGCGATGGCGAGGATGCGAGTGGACCCGGAGGACGTCGAGGCGCACAAGTTGTTCTTTCTTATACCACGATTAGTGCTTCAACCGGTTCCCCGAGGGACGAAGGACGGCGTGGCGCAGATCACCAGGGAGCGGTGCAGGCGCTTTGTGGTGGGAGTCGGGAGGTCTATACATATATATATATATATATGCGGATGGACCGGGGGACCGGGGGACCGGCGGGTCACGGCCAATGCGAGGAAGGACCGGTCGGTTATCCAGCGGCAGGGCATGCAGTTGGGGAAGGCAATGACGAAAGCACTCAAGAATGAATTTTCCTATAGTTTTCTACAGTTTCCTTAGATCTAGGAATATGTAGGAGTATATAGGAGAAAATCGGGTGTCTCTAGAAAAATATAGGAGAATATAGGAGTTTTCCCCTAGGAATATATACGAAAATATAGGAAGTTTCCGTCCAGGAAAATATTGGAATATGTAGTAATGTATATACAAGGTTGTATATAACATATGTTATAGTGTAGGTGTATATATATAGGAAAATATAGGGGAAATTTTCGAGTTTCTCAACTCGGCAACTGAGATTCTCAGCTCATCATATCCTTGAAAATCACCTACTCAGCTGCCGTAGGAAACCGTAGGGAAAGCTAGGCTGTTGTAGGAGAATATAGGGGGAAACAAAACACTGTAGTTCAAGCAATCCTAGGAGTCTATAGGAAAATGTAGGTTGCTGTAGGAAATATTAGGCTCCTGTAGGAGAATATAGGGCCGGGGAGAAACTCTTATCTCCTACATACTCCTATATATTCCTACATACTCCTAGAACGCCTAGGAAACTATACGAGGAGAAACTATATATAGGAGAATTCTTTCGTGAGTGAAGGTTGGAGTCAGCCAAGCAAATTGGCTTCGCCGATGGGAGAGACGCTGCAAAGGCTGAATAAATGCATCTTGCAGGGAGTGGCAGGGGACATGAGGTTGGGGGCGTCACACGTGCGCATAAGCATGGGAATATTTACTTGGGAGCTTGGTGCCGAAACCCTAAATTCGATATTAGTGTCTCACTTTGGCAAGAGGAAGCATCCGCAAACGACAAAAAACACACACAGCTAGCTTGGTATGTAATTCGAGAAATGTGGGAATTCAGGGGTATTGGTTTAATCACACTAGTTGCTTGAATTTTCGGATTAGTCGGCCACTTATTGGCTATGAGGGACACTAGCTACACAAATGTGCCCGCACCTTCACAATATCCTCGAGCTTGTGAATTTTGAAAGTGGTGTCCACATCCAAGAAGATGGTGTACATGCCATTGAGTGCTTCTTTTATTCGATGCACCGCGTAACTGATCACCAAGGCACGGTCCCATTTACCAGGCCAAATTGCAATATTGTTCAAAATACTATTACAACTTAGCAGTTCGACTCTTCATCCTACGAGCAACCTCATTAAGTGTCTACTTAACTATCGACCAACAAGGATCATTCGAATCATGCATCAGCAGATGTTACACTCATGGCACTGAGGACAGGACAACTGTAGAGGTTCCCATGTGTCAAGATATGTATATCCGCTGCGATTAAGAAATCCGTGTGATGCGCACATGTGCTGATGCCCACTGGGATCTACAACCAAGGGGCAGGCAACAAATCATGCATGCTCACTTGATATCCTCACGCCCCGCTTTCCTAATTTAAAAATAAGGGATAAGTCTACATCGGGGGCCGACATTTCATTTTAATCCACATCGGGGGCCGACATCTCATTTTAATCCACATCGGGGCAGACGCTTCATTTTAATCCACATCGAGGTCGACACTTCATTTTAATCCACATCGGGGGCAGACACTTCTTTTTAATCCACATCGGGGGTAGACATGTCATTTTAATCTACATCGGGGGCTGACATCTCATTTTAATCTACATCGGGGGTCGACATCTCATTTTAATCCACATCGGGTGTAGACATCTCATTTTAATCCACATCGGGGGTATGCATTACCTTCAACGTAAGGATATAATGTAAACGAAACACAATTATGCAAAACCAACCGGTAGATATGTAAATCATATCGCGATAAAAATATCTACCGGTTGGATTCGCGAAATAATGTTTTTTGGAGTGTCCAGCAGTGAAAAACTAGTTCATTTCGCCAAACAAGACAGTCTTTCATCGTTTGCGGCACCAAAAAACACTATTTCGCAAATCCAACCGGTAGATATGCTCATCGTAATACGAGTTACATATCTACCGGTTGGATTTGCGTAGTTATGTTTCGTTCACATTATATCGTTGCGTGTGTCTTCTGTTTACGCATGCTATGCAATGTCAACCCCCGATGTGGATTAAAATGAGATGTCTACACCCGATGTGAAACGTTTAGGCGTGTCAGCCCCCGATGTGGATTAAAATCAAATGTCGGCCCCCGATGTAGATTAAAATGAGATGTCTGCCCCCGATGTGGATTAAAATCAAATGTCGGCACCCGATGTGGATTAAAATGAAGTGTCTGCCCCGATGTGGATTAAAATGAGATGTCGGCCCCCGATGTGGATTAAAATGAAATGTCAGCCCCCGATGTAAACTTATCCCTAAAAATAAAGACCTAGAGGTCATCCGACATTCCAAATGGCAGGTCCACACCCGCTCACTAACTGTAGCCTTGGGGGAAAGTAACCAGTGAACCCATCGGGGGATCTCACCTTCCTTCCTTCTGGTTGTGACTCAAAAACAGTCGGATACTTTGAGGCATAGCATCTATTTCCCCGCTCTGCTGACACTCTGCATTTGCCGCAGTCTCCTTTGCGCTCCCGGAGGCCGTGTGTGAGATGCCAGCGGCGCGAGCTGTGGCCCTGGGCCTATCATCTGCAGACCTCGAGCTGTCCTCTTTCAAAAGCGGGAAAAGGTAATCCTTTATCTGGCCGAGTGCCTTCTCCTTGTACTCGTTGATGTAAGGTATGGCCTGTGGCAACGTGATCCCCCATTTCAGTGCACTTCTAAGACTGCGTGCTACGGTGCAAAATGCCTGTCCAAGATTTAGTTGAACTTCTCAGTAGAAATTCTGACATTGACGGCCATCCCACACTATGGGCCTTCGCAACTTCATCGGTTTTAAAGTTGTCACTTTTCGGCCAAAACCCTAATTAGGGTTTTGGGTTTGGGTTCAGCAGTTGGGCATGCGAGTCAGAGAAATCAGAGCTATTATCAGAGCACATCATGTTACCTTTGAATGAAAGCAAGAGCCTGGTGCATTCCCGCCCGTTTTCCATTTGGGATAAGTCGACATGGCTGGGAATTTTGAGCTTTGCACGCAGTGCACCAGTATCACGTTCTGGTTGCGAAAAGGTTTTTGGCCGTTGCCACCGTGGCAGTCTGATAAGTCTCCTTGCAACTTATTTTCCTTCAGGGCTGGGTAAACTTCCTCTGCATCCCCGAGCAGCATCGCCAGTGCACACGCTTCGTTTTGCATAGACCTGATATAAACAAACAGCGAAGCGAAGCCCTTCGATCCAAATTAGTTCAAATTGAGCCTACTTGACTCAGGTAGTATACACACACTGAACGGCATGAGGCACGCCGACAATTAAGCCAGCCCACCATCGTGCCAGCATTGGATGCGAGACTACCACAGCCTGATTCGACACACCTCAAACCGATTGCACTGCTAAGGCAGACCCATCACACACATAAAACTCAGCCAAAAAGTGTGGGGAGCTAGGTAGCCTCGCTGGGAGGTCATTTGCGCAAATTCACACACACACACAAATATATACACAATAGGTGTATATATATATATCTACATACATAATATGAATGTTGCAGGGTGAAAGCTTGTTTAGGATACTCATTTACCCTGTAATATATATGTTTATATATATATATTGTATTGCGGTGAAGTTTTGCATCCAACTTACAATGACACTGATAATGATAATGATAATGAAGCTAAGCTGTATGTTCAGGCATCACAGATTTCGGAGGAAGGAACAGCATCCGTCCGATGGGCGCTGAAATGTCAGGAAACACAGAAGTCTTAGGAGAGGGTCACGCTTCAATTATCTTGCTCGATGGGGGTTACCCACCCTTCGCTGAGTACGACGATCACGCAGCTGGAATGGTAAGCCTTGTGCTCAACGTGTCTTAGTTCCACAGTTTCCCAAGGCTCCCAAGACTCCCAGCCGTATCTTGGAGTCTCAGTGCCCTGTCCTTCATGAACTTTGGTCGACAGCATTTTAAACGTCGGTCCAATTTCTCCTCCTTTCTTGCCAGGCTCCTCTACGGTAGAATTGCAGCACATAATGACGTCATGATGTCTGAACTCTTCCTCCAGGAACGCCCGAATTGCGAATGCGCACGTCTGCAACTCCGAGGACTCCAACAGCCCTTCTTAGCTTACTAATACTCAGTTCTAACTGTGCAAATAATCATATTAGATTAGCGATGTCGCACTATCAGCTGCTCGGTCTTTAGAAAACTACTTCAGGGCAAAGTGCACTTTGAGCGACGCAAAAATAGCATCCAAATAAGTCTACAAGGTAAAAGTTTCCCAGCAGCCTCAACGTCGGTGTTTTCGATTCAACAGAACTTGCCTTCTGAATAACTCCGCTTGAATACACGCTTACTAGTAAAGTGTCCTCAGCTAGAATCTTAAACGTACATCTCAGCTTCATAAACGTGAGAGTAGCAGGAGTTTCAACGTTGGAATGAATTCTGCCTTGAGGGTACCTGAGAGATCTTCTGTGCTTCAGTGAATTTGCTGTGCTTTTCTATGTGGAAAACTATGAACACTGACCCCTCAGTTTCCAGGGAACGACTTAGGCCATCTGCGTCTTCCTGCGACCTCCGAGGAGACGCGAATCAGTCTTTCAGAGATAGGAGGATCTTTAAAGTTAGGTTGAGCATAACGTATCTATTTTTTATGCCATCCCAATTTCTTCGCAGCGAAACATAGTCGTCCTGGTAGAGTTACCCGGAGGCCCCGGCAAATATCTATAATCGTAGTAGTAACACTCAAGCTGCGCTGTCAGCGCGTCCAACCACGGTACTACTATATATGCGACTCACAGTGACGCTGAGTGAGTTAAAAATTTAAGGGCGAGGCAAACTTGCGTATATACATAACTAGATGTGTAAAAGAAAAAGGGGAAACCAAAGAAGAACAGATGCCCTCTTCTGGTCGTGTGGGGGTTTGAGCCTCCTTGGCGTGTGTGTAATATCATATGAACATGTGCAAACATTTAACGTATATACTGTGTACAAGGTAACAGTGTATATGTGCACACCCACGCATACTGAAACTATGTATGCATGAGACACGCGAACACGAGAAGTGGCTATCAAATGTCATGCAGATAATTAGGCACCGGGAGGGCAGCTTGACAGGCTGTGGCCACCGAGGTTGTGAAGCCTTGAAGTATACTTTCCACAATAAGGCATGTGATCTCGTTATTTGATATGGACTTGGTTTTCGTATCTTGCTGAGGTACTTCGGCGACCTTTTCGTTGGGTTTTGGTGTCGAAGTGGAGGCTTCAACGTCATTACCATAGCTGGGTAGTGTTCTCTGAGAACCCAGTTTGGAGTCCAACTGTAGCCGACAGAACCCCACGAACATGTATTTGAATACAAGTAGTGGCTGGTCTGCATCCTTTTCTAGGATTGTCGTAACGTTCATTATATATTGGATTGAATGGATTACATCTTTTTCCACGGAATCTTACCATAAGTTTTCTAAGCATAACTCCCAGTTCCACGTGTTCGCTCCCTTCAAAAGCAGAAGAGATTACTTGTCTGAGATAATCACTTTGCTCTTGTGTCAGCGTTGAAGTGATCACAAGCTCTTCGACCGAAGCTCTTGTGAGGTGATCAGAGGCGCCGGGGTGGACTTCAGTCCCTGGCGTTGCCACGACTGACATCTCTTGAGAGGCACACGAAACTCCGTTACCCATAACTGCAGCGGAAACGGCACCCAAGGTATGACGCTGTCAGAAAAATCGATTATAAAGACTTCATGATTGTAAAGTTCATGTAAAGCTCAAAGCAGCTTAGGCAGAGTTCGCCGTGAACTTTATCTTCGTACTCCGCACCGGGTCCGAACTACAGGATGTGACTGTTGCACAAATGACTGAATGATGCGGTTTCGGGGGTGGAAAGGGGGGTGTATCCGCCTCCTGGCGACAAATTTGGGAAAGATGACACGGTGTTAACGGCAAAACCGATGGTGACACGCAAAAACCAGGAACAGACTTTCGAGATCGAACGATTTCGAGCGCAGTGGGAAAATACCATGAAATATCCACCGTTGGATTCTGTGGCATGTACCCTTAACATTTACCTTCTGCCGGCTTTCCTTAAGCTTCTCGCTTCCTGTTTTATAGTGCTTTGACCGTGTATTTTGACTTCGGTTCGTGATATAATACACATAACGAAGTCAAAATATGTTCGGAAAGATAGTTGGGTACACGCACATGACTTCACCCCAGACTGGATCCCTTCATTGTGCGAATTTGGGGCGACCGCCTCAAAGGGAGCGCGGGGCGGTTTTGAACGGTGCGCGCGTTTGCTACAAACCACCATCTGAGGTTATGATTCTTTTCACGTATGAAAACGTGAAAAGAAACATCGAACCGTTAAGAATGCCATCTTAGGAGTACTGAGGCCGCAATGCATCGTGAGCGGTTGTAGGGCTTTCCGCAAAGCCATACGCATAAGCGCGTGAAAGCGCGGATCCCGTTCGCAAAAACTGGGGTTTTTGTCAACGGGATAAGTTCCTAATTTCCAAGGGATAAGTTCACATCTGGAACTTCATCACCGTTGGAATACAGGCGGCGAAAAGGAACTGACTTTCGGACTTTCTTCGGAAGGGGAAGAGACGGTGGAAGGCGACGGTGCCTACCTCGTTCAAGGCATTACTCCGGAAGAAACGCGACGCAGACCTACATCTAGTAAAGTTTAACCTAAATTTGCTCCTTTAAGTATGATTACCTAATCGATTTCTTCACTGTTTGCGGGAGGGTAAGTGGGCAAAGTGATTGACACTGGGTACCTAAGCCCTAGCCGAAGCGACGGGACTTGAGGGTAAAAATTCAGTGAGGAATTCGCGCTCAAAGAGGCGGCCATAGCGTGCTTCGACCAACCTCAAGATCCGACGGGAAAATGCATTGTTCGAAGCTCTAACACTGTGGATAATTATAGATCGTGTCGCCATCGAATTCAGTCATTTGTGCAACAGTCACAGGATGTATTGAACCAAGATGAAGAGGAAGACTGAAGAAACCAGGGGGTGGATCTTGGTTTCTTCTCTTTGCTACGCCTCTCTCTCTCGCCTGGAAGAAACTAAGATCCGAACGTACTCTTGTTCCCAGAGTTTCTCCGACGCGAGCGCGGCCGCTGCGCGGCCTGCGACACGCGAGGCTCGACGTTACAGTTGATCGAAGAGGCTCGGAGAAACTCAGGCATTAGTTGGCAGAAGCGCTTTAATAATGCCCGTTTTCGCGCTCGCTTTTCCCCACAAAAATAAGTAAACCAACAGCCGAAAACGAGGATACGATAATTTATTGCAAGCTGTCTAGTTAACGTAATGGAGCAAACTCGACGGCATATTGCAGGTATGACCTCTAACTATTATTTATTCTTGCTCGCTTGCGAATGGGAGGCCTCTGGGGCCCTTTAAACCGCATGGCTGATAGGGTACTTTCGCAGATTAGCGCAAGCTAAGCGTGGCCGCGGAGATGATTGATTAAACGCTCTATAGTTAACGGAATGGATCAATCTCGACGGCATATTGCAGGTGTGACCTCTAACTGTTATTTCTTCTTGCTTGCTTGCGAATGGGAGGCCTCTAGGGCCTTTAACCCCTATTCCGGTAACGGAATCTCCCATTTCCCGGGAAAACACGTTTTTATCGATATCTCCACTTTAAGACCTTCAATTTAACTTTTGAAAATAGATATGAAAACGGCTTATCACGGCGGATCCCGTCACACCATTCGCATAACACTGTGTCGATTATTCACAACGACTACTTCGGTTACACAATTATAGAAAGCAGCGACGGCCATTATCCGTTTGGAAAGTATGACAACCCTAAGCACGGTCCTAGCATCTCTATTGTGTGCCCAAGTAAGTACTCGACATAGGGTTAGGGTTATGGTTACACTCACTTCATATTAGGGTCGATACACATATGACATAGTGTTGATACGTTAATATGCAACTCGTACATGTAAATCTTTTGCACAATATTACGATTCGTCTTCACCTAAGCGTACGGCGGTGTGCGGCCCGATTAGACGTTTTCGCCCGTCTTTTCAAAATCGAATTTGGCAACCGGATGCCGTCGCAATTCGAAATTTAGTGATTGTTACGCTAGCGTAACGAATACCGGAATAGGGGTTAAAACGCGTGGCTGATAGGGTAATTTCGCAGATTAGCGCAAGCTAAGCGTGGCGGTGATGATTGATTAAACGCTCTATAGTTAACGGAATGGAGCAACGTCTCGACGGCATATTGCAGGTATGCCATCTAGCTATTGTTTCTTCTTGCTCGCTTACGAATGGGAGGCCTCTAGGGACCTCTAAAAAGCATGGCTGATAGGGTACCTTCGCAGATTGGCGCATCCTAAGCGTGTACAAGATTGTTCATGAAACGCTCTATAGTTAACGGAATGGAGCAAACTCGACGGCATATTCCGGTATGTCACAACTATGGACACGCCCAACCCGGGGTCGGGGGCACGGCCCGACGGGGTCTTCCCCCCCCGCTGTCCCAGCTCCGTCACGTCCCTTTCACCCCCCAGGCAATTATACCCACTTTCCCGCTCAGTTATCACCATTTTTTCCCACTCAGCAGCACCATTTTCCCCCACTCGGCTAACCCCATTCTCGCTCACTCAGTTATACCATCAACTCCCCACGCGCCCACGCCTCGAATCACCCTTGCAATTATACCCACTTCCCCGCTCAATTGTCACCGTTTTCCCCATTCGGACACCATTTTTCCCCATGCGGCTAACCCCATCCTCGCTCACTTAGTTATACCATCAGCTCCCCACGCAGCCACGCCCCAAAATCCCCCTTGCAATTATACCCACTTTCCCACCACAGTTATACCATGATTTCCCCACTCTGTCACGCCACTGCCCCGCTTTCGTACTCAGGCACCACCAGCGCTCCCAGGCCAGCCCACCACAAACACGTCCCCGTCAGCCAGTCACCCTTCAGATATAAACCTCGCTCCAGCACGGCCCAAGGAACGCACATGCCTGCATACGCCTAGCCTGCACCCCGACCTGCCCCAGCACACATACGAGTGCGGGCCTCGCTGGTAACTCCTCCTCCTCTCACGAGTGCGTGCCTCACTGACTCCTCCTCTTACGAGTGCGTGCCTCACTGACTCCTCCTCTTACGAGTGCGTGCCTCGCGGACTCCTCCTCCTCTTACGAGGGCGTGCCTCGCTGACCCCTCCTGACTGCCACAACGCCCCTCAGAAACCCCCCTCCTCACAATCAGTTACTCGCCCGATGGCACTTTTCACGCGCACCATAACACGTCAACACCCGAAGCACGCCAGTACGACCCGTCACGACAACAGCACCTCAGCACAGCAACCACAGACGCCACCCGCAGCATATCAGCCGCGACGTTACCCCAAAACACCACAGTCAGTTATTCAGCAGCACGACAGCCACGTCATCATGTACGACAGCAACTCCAAACCTGAGTTATGTTCACTCAGACCCAGCTCCTGTTCATCAAAAATGCTTTTCTCTCAGAACGCTCACGCTCTCGCAAAACAGGATGACGCTCCACCGGATGTCACACGAAGTCCGCCGGGTCGGACCGAGCCCATCCACGGCCTCGCGAAGATCGAGAAACATCACAGGCACCACAACATCTCAACCGCGCCACGTGGACAAGATCTCTGGCTCGCCGCACCGGATCGCAGCTGGCGCCAGCAACAACAGCAAGAGCGACGCGAAGCGCCGCGCAGCGCCCCGAGCGCGGGAGTGCACAACGACTCGCCGCTGACGAGTAAATCCGGCAGATGGGGGGCTACTTACGATTGCCCCCTGAACTTTTTTTTTTGCCCCCTGAAAAATTGCCCCCTGAACTTTTTTTTCAGGCCCTGAAAACCATTTTCAGGCCCTGAAAACCATTTTCAGGGCCTGAAAACCATTTTCAGGCCCTGAAAATGACTTTCAGGGTCGGCATGTAGCACGGCTAGGTGGACGGGCTTGCACTATAAATTGCATAATCAATGAAAATGGCATTAAGAAGTCGCAAGAAGTTTCAAGAACATGTTAGAAGTTATAAGAAATCACCCGAATGCAATATTTTGCATTTTCGATAATTATTGTGGCCACACGGCTGCTATACAAGTCGCAGATGGGCCGCGGAGCAGGATATGCATGTCTCGTGGGCGCGTGAGATATGCAAATGATACGGTGAAGTTATTAGAAGTTGTGAGAAGTATCTAGAAGTTATTACTAGGCATCGAGCAGTGATATTTCACATCGGGTCACATTCACGGGGTGCTGGGGAGCTAATTTCGTCTGTAAACTGACTGCAAAACAGAAAATGCATGTCTCGTGGGCGCGTGAGATATGCAAATGATACGGTGAAGTTATTAGAAGTTGTGAGAAGTATCTAGAAGTCATCCGTAGGCATCAAGAAGTGATATTTCACATCGGGTCACATTCGCGGGGCGTTGGGGAGCTAATTTCGTCTGTAAACTGACTGCAAAACAGAAAATGCATGTCTCGTGGGCGCGTGAGATATGCAAATGATACGGTGAAGTTATTAGAAGTTATGAGAAGTATCTAGAAGTTATTACTAGGCATCGAGAAGTGATATTTCACATCGGGTCACATTCGCGGGGCGTTGGGGAGCTAATTTCGTCTGTAAACTGACTGCAAAACAGAAAATACATGTCTCGTGGGCGCGTGAGATATGCAAATGATACGGTGAAGTCATTAGAAGTTGTGAGAAGTATCTAGAAGTTATTACTAGGCATCGAGAAGTGATATTTCACATCGGGTCACATTCACGGGGCGTTGGGGGGCTAATTTCGTCTGTAAACTGACTGCAACAACAGAAAATGCATGTCTCGTGGGCGCGTGAGATGTAGCACGTGATACGGAGAAGTTATTAGAAGTTGTGAGAAGTATTTAGAGGTCATACCTAGGCAATGAGAAGCGAAATTTCACATCGGGTCATATTCACGGGGTGCTGGGGAGCTATTTTCGTCTGTAAAAAGGGCTGCAAAGCAGAAATTGCATATATTGCGGGTGCGTGAGATGTAGCACGTGATACGGAGAAGTTATTCGAAGTATGTACAAGTCATAACAATATACACCGCAACATGGCCGTATCTACAATATATACAATATATACATCTACATAACACTAGAATCTCACAGAAGTGCCAACAACCGCTGATGCTCCCTCAGGGGTAGCATGTGCACATCCCCCCTCTTAACTAGGCGAACATCACATGCTAGTACGGCTTCACACGGAATCAAGCACTTCTTGCTAGTATCTAAGGTGTATGTATCTCGCACGTTTGGATCCGTCCACTCAAAGTATCTCCCCGAAATCACCGAGTCTCCAGGAGCAAATGTTTGTCTATAGTCATCACGGCGGATCCTCCCGCCGACCTCCGTGACACCAGACAGCGCCTTCACCAAGTAGTAGGCATGTGATGCGTCCGTAGGATCCTTCTTCACCGCCATGATGCTACCATGCCGCACGGCTACACTCACACCCGCCGCATACTCCTCCACCATGCCGCGAATCCTCACGGCGGCCGCGCCCGTAGCCGGCCGCAACCTCCACATCTCTCCACGCATCCACGTGGGACGTCTCCAAGCATCCCTCCGAGTCCGGAATGGAGCGCACACACTCCGCATAACAATTCACACAATAGCATGTACGCTCACGTACCATCAACTTCTCCTCGCCCTCCCCCCCCTTACAGAATGCAAGCGCTGCGTCCCATCCACCGCCTGGTATGCTGCACCAGCATTGTGATCCACCGCATGCAATCCTCCCGCCTCCTCGTGCAGTGCGTCCTCTGGTACCAAGTAAAAAAAACCGTTGATTGAAGCTCGCTCTTGCCTTGGCGTAACTGCTATCCGCACGTCGGCTCAATCTCTCGCAACCGAACGCATGCAGGTCTGCAGCGCAATTGATGCGGGCATACCACTTGTCACCCTCTGATATGACCGCCACCGCCGCTGCGTGCTTGACATGCGCCCCCGCCCCATCCTGCTCCCCATTGGCATGCGCCGTCTCAAAGAAGTTCCGTTGGCAAGGTACACCTAATGACCACTCGTATTTGCTATTCGCCACATCCGCAAACCCTGCCGCGCACTTATTTTGTCCCGCACAACCGTCTGCCCACTCGTGGACAAACAAGGGCTTTGCGATCCCCCTCCCGATGAAGTAGTCTCTGATGATCAACTCCCGCATGTACTGAATGAAGCGGTGATCGTGCTTCCGGTCATCGCTCAACAAGTACACGTAATCCTTCACCAGCACTGGGTTCTCCGCGGTTGATTCCACCCCATCCACGGCCATACACGCATGTCTCCACACCACGCAGACTAATATGGTCGCCTGCTTCACCACCCAATGCAGACTTTGCACTTCTCGAGGAATGTTCAATGAATGATTCTCCGAGAAGTCAAACAAGAACACCGCATGTCCCAGTAACGACGATCGCTCTTAATTGGAAGATGCGCTTTGAATTGGAAGATTTGTTTGAAGGTCAATGTTTTGATGTTTTTTACATTATTTTAAACATATCATGCCCAAAAAATAGGGTGGTTATAATTTTGGAAGTTTTTCTCATCGTACGAGGCGGGGTTTTCAGAATTCTTACGATCGCACTAGTCACATCACTAGTGCGATCTGACTTCGCACTAGTCACGCGACTAGTGCGGACTCAAGCGAGGACACACGGCCGTACGGGGCACCCGGCGATGAACCAACGACATTCCGGTCACTCATGATCATTTTGGAAGCATTTCAAACCAAAAACAAAAAAATAAGAAATTTGGAAGGAGTGACTTCTTCCAATTCAGAGCGTTCGTCGTTCAGTGGCAAATCCCTGACGCACGTCTGAAACTGCCGCTGCTGGTGTAATGCCATGAAAGTGTGATATGCATATGGCCGCAGAAACGCGCAATCCCCGCAGCCTTCCAACTTCTTCCACGCCCATGCCTCCGGTTGCCCTGCGGTCGCGCTATTCACTAAGAAGTTCCCCTTGCACTGACAGTTTGGCGAAGCCCCCGGCTCGTGCCCCAGCAACAGCGCCTGCAACTTGGCGATCAAGGCGGCCAGCTTCGTCTTCTTCTGCACAAACTGCAGTCGCTGAATCTCCTTACCATCCTCGTCCATCTGTCCTGTGCCGCAAGTCTCGTAACAAGACCACGGCACTTGCGCCTCATGCTGCACCTCACTGTCACACACTTTGAAGTTGGCCAAGCCGCCACACTTCTCGCACCTCCCTCTCAAGCACTTCATGGCATGCTTATCCCCCACCCGCGGACACAACAAGCTCTCGGCGAAAGTTGATGTCGACCTCCCCGCCTTTGCAATAGTGCAAACCATTCCCGTGTTCCCCACCGCCTTTCACCTATGCTCAGGTGTCCTTCGAACCCGTGGGCAACATGTCGCCGAAGTGCACGCACATGGTGAATGCACCGCCTCTCGGGCCTTGTCAAAGCCCTCAAGGACCATTCTCATGTCTTCGTGGTACCTACAACAACAAGATATGTTGTCCTTCCTTCGCAGCCGCACAACATTGTGCGGCTTGCACACCCCTTGCTTCTCAAAGGAACGTTGCCCAATCTTGAGAGCGGGGTACTTGGCTTGAAACCTCCTATATATTACTAGTTGAGAGGCTTCCAACCAATGTTTGCTCACGAACTCCCTCGGTGTTCTCAAACCACCAGTGTTGGGGTCACGTGCCAACACGACGTCCTTTTTGCAAGGACTAACTCGAGTGTTGTCCGGGTGCAACCAAAAAGCTCTAATAAGAGCACAAGTCGCCATTGTCAAGCATCGGGTAGACAATCTCCGTTCCGCAAGCATCACGCCCTCCCAAAGGCCACGACGCCCTCTCTCCTCAGTTCCCATGTGTGCCCCCTCCCTCAAGTTTGAATTTCCGACCACCCCAAGCGTTCCAACGCGTTGATGCACACCAAGCATCGTGCAAGCCGTACGCACCAAGTTATCCTCGGCCAAGTTGCTCCCAAATGCCGCAACCGCTATCCCCCTCGTTAGACTAACGTTCGCACGTGTGTTTCGTCGTGCTAAGCGTGATAACGCGTCCCTCAAATTCGCCACAACACAATTCTTCACTGTCTCCTCGCGCCGGTCACCTAACGACACCAATGCCGCATTGCACTCCTTGTGCACCTTCGAACTCAAGCCCGCCGGAAGGGACTCGATATACGCCCTCACCGCACCCGCAATGCGGTGAGGGCTTCTCCCAAATGCCGTTCGCATCTTCTCGACCCACCAACTCTTATTCCCGCGCGTCAACTCCTCAAAACCGTCACTTACTTGCGGCAATTGACCTCTAGGACGTTCGTAAGTTTCCTCATGCCCACCTTGCAACTCGTCTGACATTTCCACATCGTCACAAACCTCCTCTGAGTGAGCGTGATTAACATCACCATGTCCTTTTTGCTGATGTCCAGGCCTCGCACAACAAATCTATCTTCCCCACCAACGTGTCAAGCGTATCCATATCATCATCTTTCAGGGGCCACACTCCAAGAGGTATAATGCGAGCGGAATCTCCAACCTCTACGAGAAGGGGTAACAAGTCTATAAGAACGGGAGGAATATCCCAATTCGGTCCCGGATTGTAGGCAGCGTCGGAGCCACACAACGCCAAGAAAACGCTCACTGCAAGCAGCGTAATGTGGAGAGTCGTACATAACACCCCAAATAGCCACGATCGTTGATCCCGCACGAGCGTGACGTTCAATAACCCTTCCCCGATATGCGTTCCTGTCACCAAACAATCTAGTAAGACACACGTAAACCCTTCCTTGACGCGAAGTCTCACAGCAGCACAATCACATGTGTATTGTACACACGTTTCGGGGTGTAGATATTCATACCGTTAAAGCTTGTGGGATTGGGGCGCCGCTTCGTGCTGCCACCCATATTCGCGCCCTCCTACACCGTTTGCTCCGATTCCAAGACATATCGCGTATGCATATCCATAGTAATATATACAAGTTTGTCTTTCTCTTCAAGCATTTTCACATACTTACTTCCACGAAATGCTTGGGCGGTTTTGTCCTCGATTCATACTGAGCTGACGTGACACGTGCATGCACATTTCTCGTATGTCGGATCCGATCCCAGATCCATCGACGTACGAGAAATGCTTGGGCGGTTTTGTCCTCGATTTATAATGAGCTGACGTCAAACGTGCATGAACATTTCTCGTATGTCGGATCCGATCCCAGATCCATCGACGTACGAGAAATGCTTGGGCGGTTTTGTCCTCGATTTATAATGAGCTGACGTCACACGTGCATGCACATTTCTCGTATGTCGGATCCCATCCCAGATCCATCGACGTACGAGAAATGCTTGGGCGGTTTTGTCCTCGATTAATACTGAGCTGACGTCACACGCGCATGCACATTTCTCGTATGTCGGATCCGATCCCAGATCCATCGACGTACGAGAAATGCTTGGGCGGTTTTGTCCTCGATTTATACTGAGCTGACGTCACACGTGCATGCACATTTCTCGTATGTCGGATCCGATCCCAGATCCATCGACGTACGAGAAATGCTTGGGCGGTTTTGTCCTCGATTTATACTGAGCTGACGTCACACGTGCATGAACATTTCTCGTATGTCGGATCCGATCCCAGATCCATCGACGTACGAGAAATGCTTGGGCGGTTTTGTCCTCGATTTATACTGAGCTGACGCCACACATGCATGCACAGTTACTGCGTCTCAGCGCCCTAGTTGGTGCAAGCGAGCGGAAGCCATTCTTGAAGAACACTTCTTAGGGCTAGCACTTCGGAAACAGCAATGACCGCAAGAAACCGAGGCGGAAACAACGCGCGTGCAAGGAAAATGCCCCGAAACGCCCCTGAATACCACCGCTGCCATGTCGTTGGATGCGACAGTAAACTAATTCCAGCGCAGACTTGTAGGGTTTGCAATAGGAGCTTTCACTTTAGCTGTGCGAATAAAAAGTATCCGGCGGTGCAGTGTGGTGCATGTAAAGAGGTACTTCCAGAAGATAGGTGTTGCTATTGTGATAAGGGGGCTTTCGTTACACGATGCAAGGTGTGCGAGATTCGCTACCACCCAAAGTGTCAAGAGGCAAGAGGGCTAAAGAGAGATTTGTTTAACTGCGGTCGCAAGGAATGCGTCGAGCCTAGCGGAGGAAGATCGGAACCCACTGTCGTGAACATGCACGACATAGAGGCGACGAAACGACTGGGGGAGCTGCCAGGTCCGAAGACCGCCGTGAGGAAAGCATTAGATTGGAATGCTTTCGATCATGCCCTGACAATAGCATACGATAGATGCTATAAAGGTCATGAAGATGGTGAGCACCTTTTCGAATCACATGTTGGGAGAACCTATAATCATGCGTATGGATAATGCCCGAAACCCTGCTTGTGTAAACGCGCATGGTTTTGGTGTGGTATGAATTAGGTGGAAACATGCCTCCTCCGCCCTCACCCCCACCGCCAGCACCTGAAGACTGCTGCTTCATCTGCGAGAAGGATGATGGACGTGGAGTGCACAAGTGCTCGCACTGCGGTGCGAGCTACCACAACGTGTGCCTTGTAGGCAAAGGCATTGAAGAGGTGAGCAACTGTGGTAGACCGGAGTGCATGGCGAAGCGCACGGTCTACCCAACCTCGCAAGCGGAGAAAGACGCTCCGAAGCTCTCAAAAATAGCCGCCCTGCTGCTGGAAGGCGCGTCCAAGCAGAGTTTGCCGTGGCCACCGCCCCTTGAAGCGGCCACACCCCCCGAGGTTGGTGAGGGGGATGTGGAAGCGCCGTGGGGAGCGGAGCAACCCGCGGACGCTCCCGCCCCCACGAGCACGGAGGTTCTCGCGGCGGGAGAGCCCGCACCGGCGGAGGTGGTGTTGGCTCCGCCCCCAATCACGGGGAGCCCCGCGGCGGGAGAGCCCGCACCTGCGGAGGTGGTCGTGGAGGATGCCGCAATCACAAAGGGACCCGCGGAGGGAGAGCCCGCACCGGCGGAGGTGGTAATCGCTCCGCCCCCAATCACGGGGAGCCCCGCGGCGGGAGAGCCCGCACCTGCGGAGGTGGTGGTGGAGGATGCCGCAATCACAAAGGGTCCCGCGGAGGGAGAGCCCGCACCGGCGGAGGTGGTAGTCGCTCCGCCCCCAATCACGGGGAGCCCCGCGGCGGGAGAGCCCGCACCGGCGGAGGTGGTCGTGGAGGCGCCCGCTGCCGCGGATTGGCCGGGGTGGGCGAAGGCCACGTTGGAGCAACGTGTTGCTTTTTATCCCCGTTGGGTGCATCACCGTGATCTGCCGCGGTTAGCACCGGTGGTGTACGTGGCGGGGGATGGGGTGCATGGGAAGGAGGGGTACACGGAAAAGTCCAAGGGGCGTTTCGAGAGGGGATCCGTCGTGAACAAGGCTACAATTCAAGCAATTGCAATATCTTTATGGCAGGAAAGATTGACCAGTAAATTAACAGGTTGAGCAACAGCTCCTCCAAATAGTTACTTCAAGTTAGAACAGCCTCCAAATGGGCAATATTCATGTCTTATACTTTCAAGGCGCGCAATTCATATCTCTAATCGATCTGTCCCATGTCGGCTGGCATATCATCATCTGCCACCTATACAAATCCTAATCAGAGAATCTGCATTTGGACAATCCTAATCAAGACAGTTGATTTCATTGTCCCTTGTTGATCTTTGCCTTCTTCCTACGAGGAGCCACGTCCAGCACTTCTTCTTCATCACTGTCACTGCTCATGGTGCATTTCAAATGAGTGATATACTCATGTGTCCAACATCTCGGATATTTCCTAGATTGCCTCTTCGTCTCTTCAGACACCCCAGCCTTATTCTCAACCATTGAAGTCAATCCAGTATCCGACCCATATGGTTTCTTTGGTGGTACATGAAAAGTTTCCACCACAGAGGCTGGGGCATCCTCAGATATGGCCTCAGACTTCTGCTCGGTAATAGGCTGATCATCGGGCTGAACAGGTGAGGTCGGGGAGGTGCCCTTTGGTACCGAGTGAAGTTCACCCTTCTCATCCATGATCAATTGCAGTCCCAGTCTCTTCAACCTTCGAGCTTCAGCTTGTTCTTCAGCATCGTCAGCTACCAAGTCATCGAACTCGCTGACGTCATCCTCGGTGTCATCATATTCAGGCGAAGTTGGCTCCCATTTCGGACTGGCAGTGTCCATGTCATATATGACACCCGCGTCATCTTTGTCATCCGAACCTGGTAGTTTCTCCTTACTGTTAGTGACACCTGCGTCATCATTGTCATCAGAATCTGGTAACTTCTCCTTACTCCAGGACACAGCGCCTGTACCCGAATCTTCACTGTTCGTAGGCGCTGAGTGTATAGGCTTACGCCCCTTGTAGGGAATTCCACGATATTCGTCATCGTCAATCACAATCGTCGGATTCCAGTACGCGATCCCAACGCGGCTAATCGGTAATGAGAATGGCGCTACCGGCGCCTTCAAGTGAGTGGCGTCTTCTAGAAACCAGCCGCCGCCCCTATTACGCTCCCAGCGGCGTAGCGCACCAGAAGGGTGTACGATAATATGCTGCCAGCTATAATCGAGTCCAGGCTTTCGCTCCCCATAGTACGAAGTCAATGGCTCGGGAGTCCCCTTCCGAGCCCATTGCCATCTCACTGCCCCAGTATGCATAAATACAATATGCCAATCGAATGGCTTGGCCTAGCTATTGTTCCCTGGCACAACTCCTCCCCTCTTAGCTTGTTAGTACAAAGAGATGATAACTCAGAGTCATTTGTACAGCAGCTAAGATCCAGACACAGATCAGCCATGCGTATGGATGCGTGATATGCTTTTCTGATCGAACAGGTGCTCGAAGAGTTGACGAAGCAATCCAGCGGGCAGAGGGTATACAGCAGTGGAAACTCCCGCTCCTTGTTGCCCTGGATGAGGTCCCAGTTGAGCAGTTTCCGGATGTGATCCCAGAGTCTGCTGGTGAAGACAAGGAGTATCCATCGTGCAGTACCGTAGATCCACTGGAGGAGGCGACTGCGTCCAGATGCAAGTAGGCTTGCGATAGCCAGTGCCATACATACAGTAAGAGCAATACAACGGGGCAGGTAACCGGCGAACTACGGGTCGAAATCGCAGCGCAAAGGGAAACCTGCCCATCGGATTTTCCATAAACCAATGCTGGGGTTTGAGAAAGTCAAAAATTTGGAGCGTTCGGCGTACACAAGCATCAGCCTGTCGCAGTTGTCGCACCCCAGTGGTCTTAGCCTGACTGTATTCGGTGCACGGTGGACTAGCCCAGATGACGTCAAAGTAACCAGGCGCGTAACGCTTGAAGTCTCAGTCCTGAACCTTCTCAGCGTAGGTAGGTTGCCAGCGAGGATCATGATCGACGGTGACCACAGTGCTCTTCGGATAACATGACATGAAACTTCTCTCCACACTTCCTGTACCACTGAAAAGTACTAGTAGTCGCAACTCGCGTGTCGAGACCCCAGAGTTCAGAAGAGCTAGATGCGTCACAAAGGCGTCAGCGGAGCGACAGTATTGTTCCCAAGGTAGGCAGTTGTCCAGAGAAGTGAGTTTTCCTTCATCAGAAGTATCCAGGAAAGTTAGAGCTCCGGCGCGTTCCCGCCTTTGCTTCCGCTGCATTCTGACCTCCTGTAAGGCCTTTTCCCGGGCTTGTCCTTCTCGTGATAGTCTCAGTTGTTCGAACTCCGTGAGCTGTTCGAGTTCACCCCCGTAGTTCAACGACTCACGGGTCTTCCAGGAGTCATGAGCATTAGAGTACCCAGTCCAGCGAACCAGAAATTCTTCTACTTCCTTGCCTCCTTTCATAGGTTTCACACTTCGAGCCAGAATCTTAGACACATGGGTCTGGGATTGTCCATCCACGAGAACCTTGGCAGGAGTAGGTATTTGGCGACGCAGCGCAAAGGCTTCATCCGCAGTGCGGTATTCCTTGAGGCGATGCTGCGCAAAAACATCGTGGATACGCCATTTAGGGGGTAACTTGAGCCGGTAAGCCACCGGAGCACCTCTGTCAATTTCGGGTAGCTCTCGCTGCTGGTCCCTGAAGAACCTCTCGGTGATGGGTAAGGGCCCGTGCCAGCGAGGTCCCAGCTTCCTGAAGGATTCGCGGTTCATGATATTTTCCGTGAGA
>LGRX02034117.1:0-55184 GCA_001247695.2 Cymbomonas tetramitiformis
ACCTACGAGATGGATTAACATACCCGCAACCGCAGACGCTCGGCCATCAACTACGAGACCAGCACGCTCGCAACCGCAGACGCTCAACCAGCAAGTACGAGATCAACACACCCGCAACCGCAGACACTCAGCCATCAGCTACGAGATCGACACGCCCACCGCCTCAGCGGCTCAATCGACCACGAGATTAACACGCCCGCTGTCACCGCCCCTCCGCATCCGCCTACTCCTATCATTACCACCCCGCAAACCACTGTTCCACTTCACCCTCCCTATGTCTTTGCTCCGCCGCTGCCCCCACCCGTTTCCGCTCCGCTCCTGCACATCTCCGCCCCGCTTCCCCGCACCTCTGCCCCACTTCCTCGTGAAAAGTTCCGCCCACTCACCCCTATCCCTACCACCCCCATTCCACCCTGCTCCGTCCCCGCCACTCGCGCATCCACGTCGCCCTCACGCCTTCCCACATCCACCCTCCCCACATCCACACTCCCCTAATCATATTACGATGTTACTACCAAGCCCTCGGGCTGGTTTTACCATCTTTGCCCAGTTTACACGTGGCGCAAAGCTGGGGGGGGGTATAAGATAAATTCCCGCCCTCGGAACCCGATAAATCATCGAAATCAACAAGCTCCGCATCGCCATCGCCAACACACCTCATCCCACACAGCACATCACCACCGCTCAAACACCCGCATTACCACCACCATCCACATCAACCATCCCCGCATCCACATCAACACCTTTACCGCACCTTCTACCCCACTACCTTAGCCACGCAGACGCCAACCAATGGCCGTTAACGCGACAGCTGTCACAATAATGACACATGACGAACGCCTGCGCCACACCACATTTCCCCCGCGCGCAAACGCCCGAACCGCAGTTACACACCCCAATTCCCGAGCCTCGTACGATCTGAGCAGGACCTTCACCCGCCACATGGACTCCTCCACTCCACCATTTATACTACAGTCGAAACGCCGCGAAACCGACCATTAGCCTTCCAGAACCCAAAGGACGATCTCTAGGTCATCGCGAGCGCTCGCCGATGTGACCACCGCAGGCTGAACGCCACCGAATCAGGAATGTCAAGAGACACTGACATCGAGCATAGCAGGAAGAATGATCGCACGGCTGCCTATGAAAGGCTAGACGACTAGCTTGTAGCTTCCGATGTCACAATAGATATATGAAAGCTCCTACGCCTGTGTTTGAGTAGTTTCCGACCTTTTCATCGCACTTTCCTTCGGCAGTAATATATCTCAGTATAACACGCAAAGTATTATTAAGTCCAAATATCTTTACAAACCGGCTTGGAATTTGACAGTTGTGCTGTTGGGAACTATGTGAGTGACATGGCGGGTGCCATGGCGGGCACCCGCCGAATCCTGAACGTGCCGTGAGTGTTGCCATCCTGTCGCGTGTGCTTTTGTTGACTAACTCGAGTGTTGTCCATGGCGCGTTTCTATGGATCTTGGGCGCTACCTCACCGTATATTTACGCTACCGATCCTATCACTGGTTTGCAACGTCACCGCTCATTCCACGCCATCAAGAGCGAGTTGAGCTCAGTCACGGTCCGAATCTACGGCGCTCTGCATTCACGGCTCAGCGCGAACGTCCGAAGTTCTTCTCAAACGAGCACGTCACACTTTTCAAAGTATATTTCAGATACAGTTTATTTCGAGAAGAAGAATTCACCCGCCACAAATAATAGGACCTAGCTAGAAGCGAGGGCGGTTGAATGTACAGCCGCAGCCCGCTGGATCCGCGCGCGATACGGGTGGTCTGTCAGTTGGCATGGCGCGAGTTTAATATGGAGTTAATATGTAGTCTAGTATGTACCTGAGGTGGAAGTTTCCAACCTTTTATAAGATAAATTCCCGCCCTCGGAACCCGATAAATCATCGAAATCAACAAGCTCCGCATCGCCATCGCCAACACACCTCATCCCACACAGCACATCACCACCGCTCAA
Source organism: Cymbomonas tetramitiformis (assembly GCA_001247695.2). NCBI lineage: Eukaryota > Viridiplantae > Chlorophyta > Pyramimonadophyceae > Pyramimonadales > Pyramimonadaceae > Cymbomonas > Cymbomonas tetramitiformis. The sequence goes on from LGRX02034117.1 coordinate 1,981, forward strand.
ACACCCGCATTACCACCACCATCCACATCAACCATCCCCGCATCCACATCAACACCTTTACCGCACCTTCTACCCCACTACCTTAGCCACGCAGACGCCAACCAATGGCCGTTAACGCGACACATTTGAGACAAAAGTGTAAATTTCTAGAATCGTGAGATATAGGCAGTTTAAGTTTGCGCTTAAGTATGGTTAAGTATGGGAGATAAACGAGGGATATTGACCATAACTTTCCGATGCCTAGGCCAATTTGGTTCCTAAAGTACGCAAAATGTTTGGTATCCTTTGGACATCCTATTTTTCGAATAAAAATTTTTCTCACACTTTTGTCTCAAATGGACCTCGCGTAAGCCATACCTTGAAATCGCTCTGCCTGAAAGATGAGCACAACACCACCGTCTTCATTATTATACAGCCACTCAGATATGGTAAAATTGGAGCCTGCGAATTTTAGAGCTTTCTGTGCCGGTAGCGGATCGATCGGGGTTTCGAGAGCCGTCAGATCAAAATCAGCAGCTGAGGTTAGATCTGAGGGCTTACACACCAAACCGTATTTCGGAGTTCCGAGCTAGGAAATCCGCAGCTCTGTTCGTTTGCCTTTCGCGAAAGAACTTTCGTGTCACCCGTTGGGATTCGAGCTTTGATTGAGTATGTAAGGTATGTAAGGTAAGGTATGTAAGGTAATTTCGTCTGGTCCTAGATCATAAAGAGCAGAGGTGCGTTGCGGTGGCGTCGCGGGCGTCGCGGGTCGCGGCAATGGCAACGTCATCGGTATCGTTTGGCGATCGTCAGATTGGAAATTCGTCTGTAGCACCCGTTGAGATTCGATCTTTGCTGATTGAAGTAAGGTCAAGTAATTCCGAGCCAGTGTTGCTGGAATCTGATGGGTGGTGCCGGTAAGATTTCGACGGCTGCCAGTGGCTAAGGGGGCATTTAACCGATATATGCTCCTTAAGTATGGAATTTGATCCGATGGCTGCCGGTAGCTAAGGGGCATCGCTACCGGTAGCTACCGGTGCCACGTAGGATTTCTACAACAGGAACAACACTGATTCCGACGGGTTCTAAAACATACAGAGCAGACGAGACGTAGAGGTTCAGGTTGGTAATTCCGACGGGTTCACCGGTTCTTGAGTATAAGGAGCAGAGGTTCCCTGATTTTTTAACGCTACGCAAACATGGGGAAGATGAAGAAAACGAGAAAGTTTGCAGAGGTGTGTACAGCTTAGTCATGTATTCAGGCAGCGTAAGCGTATTCCTTTACTTGTCCTCCACCGAACCCATCACTAATTCCGATAGGGTTGTGCAGGTGAAACGTATGCTGCCTCCTAAAGATGGGAAAATGTAAGGCTTTTCTCTCTCGCGCGTAGCAGTTTCTTTTTTTTGCGCAGTGACGTTTTGCAGGACTGTTTTTTGTGGCGCTCGGTGAAAATTAAGCCTCCAGTCTATTCTGGTTCTGTTCTCGCCCGCTTGTTACCAGAACCAAAAAAGATGACCCTAAAAAGGGCAAATCCAAAAGCAAGAAGTTGGATGGAGACGAGGAAGAGAAGCGGCATGTGTATGTCTCTGCTCATTGCCCTACGGTTCTCGCAACCACGGTCTCCACTCATGTTCGTAGGGCCGCCTCTCTGCAGACTTGCACGATCACTTTGTATTGATTTCCTTCTGAAAACGTCAGTAAACCTGCTTCGTGTGCTTAAAACTTTGTTTTATCTTCAATACTTCTAGTCCTTCGGGAGCTTCTGGAACTGCTGATTCAGCGCCGGTTGGCGTGTCGTTGTTTTACGCAGGACGGCAGCCCCTACTGCTTTGTTCTTCAAATATAACACCTCCCTCGGCCCGCCCTACCAAGTCCTCATCGATACCAACTTCATAAATTTCTCCATTCGGAATAAGGTGTATATCGCGAGCTATGTGTCTCGAACTTGATTTTGCCGTCGGCGCTTTCCGCGCGAGAAATTCCCCCACTAACACGGAAACGTTCCTGCAGCTGGATATTTGCCAATCGATGATGGACTGTCTGTATGCGAAGTGCACAGCTTACATCACTGATTGCGTCATGGCAGAGTTAGAAAAGTTAGGGCAAAAATATCGAGTGGCACTACGAATTGCTAAGGTGTGCCCCTGGATGCACGCGATTCTTAAACTTAAGACTTGACCTGTTGCGAGTCTGCCTGCATTTCACTCCCAAACTCTTGCTTGTACCGTAATCATTCGAGATCCCATTTTCGTTTTCCGTCTGCACAACGTCCGAGAAGAGCGAGATTCCCATGTCTGTATGCAACGCCGAGGGGTGACTTACTCGATGATGACGTTTCACCGTATCCGTACAAGACTGCGCGCAGCGTGAGTTCGGCACGATTTCTGACTCTCCGCAAGACGCGTCGCGAGCTTGACGCTCTGTCTTGCTAGCCTTCCTGACTTAAACAGCCAGTGTTGCCTCACGCACTCATATCACGCGGTGCCGGGGTTTCGTCGGTGGACCCCCTCACGTTCCCCGGACTGAGTCACCAAACCATGTCACCAGGCGTTGCATGCTCGATGAACGCCCTCACGTTCACCAGGCTGTAGGGGTGTGCAACCTAATTTGAGCCGTCCAAGCTTTTGATTGGGAGATATCGGAAGGTCAAAAAGATTTCTGGGGGCTTTCGAAGTCAGATCTCGTGATCTCAACCTGTGTATCCTTGCTTGTTATCAGATAATGATATTGTGAGATTATGGGACAGTGCTACACGGGAAAGGCTTAGGGTAAGGTACCATGCTACCGGATAGTGCCAGCTTCGCGTGTCACCGGACGTCATGTGCTCGATAAACGCCCTCACGTTTGCAGGACTACGATTCCGGACCGTATCAACGGGCATGATATGCTCGATAAATGCCCTCACGTTCACCGGATCGTGTCCTCCATTGCGCCCTTCGACATGATACGAACAACTCTGCAGTGGCGCGTCGAGGTGCCTGGCACGAACTATAGGACTGAAACATATCCGGTTGACTGGCCTCTGCAGGATCCTAAATTCGAGAGATTACCCTGCACGCACACCGGAACCTACGCCGATGACTGTATTGTGGAGCGGGTGACTCAGGTAGCTGTTGACTCAACTCGGTTGGTGATCCCTCATCCGAGCGCTTTCCTGTTGTGGACTGGACTCACTGTAAGAAGCCGTGTGGGGTGTCGCACTGTCCCTGTATACGGCGCTCGCAGCATCCCTTCTTAGCTCTGGTGGGCGCCGCCTCTGTGAATTTTGCAGGATAGTTGTTGTGGCACGTGCGGTGCACCACTTTACACTGTCCCATGCGGGAACGGAAGCCTCGTGATTTCCCTCTAGTGACCTTACGTTGGCCTTTCCCGGATGGCTTGATGTCGGCCCTACAAGGCGTCTCGAGCAGGCAGGCCGAGAGGGAACTTGATGACACGTGGTCATCTTTCAAGGGCAGCAGGCGTCAGGCGCAACATACGCCCGCTCCCCACCACAACTTGGCTGATGTACGAGGCACGCGTTTGACAGTCAGTTCATATTCAGTTTTCATGTCATGCCTACGGGGACGGGCGATTATACCCCGTCGGCATGACATGAAAACTGAATATGAACTGATTGTCATTCGCGTGACTCATACGTCGGCGCGCTTGTGGTGGGCAGCGGTCTGTTGTTACGTGCGACGCCTATACTGTCCTTGAGTGGTGAGCACCAGTCCCTCCCGGCCCGCTCAGGTTGCTCGACCCAGGTCAAGTGCTCATCGTACTTTCGGTGGCCTATCCTATCTTCCCTGCTGCTTTTGCCAAAACTCCTGAGGCCGCTTTCCAAGCCTAAAGCGAGTTGCTTTCAGGAGCTCCGATGCGGCTGCAGGTAAGAGGACGTCGGCAAACTAAGAAATCGGCTGCCCTGGTTGTGTTGGTGTGCAGCACAAGTGCTATTGCGTTGCGACGTGCGATCGCGACTTGAAGCGCCGCATACGCAAGATTCCTGGAGTTCCTATCATGTATATACACTCACATAAGTATGCGATCGAGCGCCTTCCTGATGCTAGCCATGGGGTGGGCGGAGGCAAGCCGTGAGAGGTTGGACGTTTAAAACCGAGGGGAACAACGGTCTTGGCTGCCGACTGGAAACGATGTGTGCACTGAAGCAGCAAGGCAAGGGGGACCTTCGGCTGAGTCTGGGGGAGATGGCTGCTCTCAGATACACCCTAAATATGGGGGAGATGGCTGCTCTCAGATACACCCTAAATATGGGGGAGATGGCTGCTCTCAGATACACTGCTTTTGAATCAAAAGAGGATCCTTTGTTCGGTACAATATTTTTGTTGGATTGTATGCTCATCACATTTATAGCTTTCAAGAAAGAACACCATATTACGGACAACCATTGCCACGGATCGCACGTGATTGGATACATGATTATAACAGGTGGAAGTGACAAATGGTAACGATCTTCTGGGGGCAGGATCTTTGAGCATTGTGCATTCACGGGTTTGCGGAAAGCACTCTATGGACCTATTATACACTGCACTCAGGGCACATCGATGCGTGGATCCCATAAGTCCATCCGGATTTTTCGACCCGCATAACCTACGTAGAACTTCGGCTTTGAGATGGGTCCCGCATCTATTCGCATTATGCTTGCAGCACCCGCATAATTTTGGGTGTATGCTGCTCAGGGTTCGGTATCGGTTGTAAAATGACGTATCGATCGATTTCGATAATTGCGAAAGTGTTATCGATAATCGGCGATATTGATACGTATCGATATGTCAATTTTATATACGCGTTTCCATTTGAAATACATAACATATTTAACGGATACCAAATTTTCGATAAAAAGTGCACAACACACGTATCGATCGATAATGATACGCCGATATTTTCCGATTTATCAAGATATCGGCCCAACCGATACCGAACCTTGATACAGCTGGTGTAAAACTCCTGCCAAAAAGGTACCTACAGCAAATCTGCGGGGAATATATGCACCCCCCGTATTTATGCGCAGTATGACTCCAGGTCCCGTAAGTATGCAGCATATTACATATCGTGTATGTATGCTGCATATTTGTGGATCCTACATACCTGCGAAATTTGACATATTCCGAAGGTATGCCGCAGATTTGTAAATCCGGCATAGCTATGGGTAATAGGCATCGCATATATTTATGCAATATATTTGTGTTATATATGTGCCACGTGATGCGTTGGTGTGTGCTTTCGATGTGCAAGGGTCAGGCCAGTAGCACTCAGCCGGAGATGCAATCCACGGCTGAGTGCTACTGTCTAGATGCGCGGCCCCAACAATCGTGGACATACACTTCAAACTAGGAAAGTCAAAGACGCCGGAAACACAAATAATATATTAAATCAATATTACATATACAAGTTAATCTATCCACGCACTTAAGGTTGTTCAGGAATGTTCACAGGGTCGCTGTCTACACATTATCAACGCTTTTCAGAGCAGAGTCTAGGCTAAGCTTCAACTATTTTCCTCTGTTATATTTTTCATCTGGTATGAAACCACGCCATTCGCATTCCATTCTCTTGTAGCTTAGGCTACCTGAAACACACACACACACACACACAGGTAAACGCTAGTTCAGCAAAAACTGGTGCAAAACGTATGGGTGCCCTCACCACACATGCGTGACACATTTCTCATGCGCTAACCGGTTCCAAAAAAACCAGGGTATGCAAAGTGCACACATATTTGAAATGCCGTACATGGGTTCAAGGAGAAAAAAGTGGTGCCTAAAATGTAAGAATTAACCTTGCAGACTGCAACCGGACGTACACCTTTCCAGCAGATTCTATCGAACCCGACCTGTAAAATACACGGGTCGTGTGAGCGTGTGTGCCAATACAAAAAAACCGCACGAAAAAAAAAAGCACGAAAAAGGAAAGAAGACTGACGGGTGAGAAGACCCGCTGCTGTGCATGCATATGGTTCACCCGCCCGTAGTTAGTCGCTGCTTTAAAGAATTCACAAAGTTCCTGGAATTTGTATCGCGAGTCAACAATATCACAGTATCCGAGTATGAGTACTACCGTATGGTGTATCGTCTACGTGGACAACATTGAAAAAACGTGTACTTGTGTACATATCGCGTCAGGTACCCCCCACGGCTTCATAGACGAAAATCGTGGTATGCATTGTTTGATGGCTGACAACGGCATAAAATACAAAGATGTATGTCTTTCAATATTGATTTTGTTACTACCTGTATGATTTTGTCTGATTCTGATCTGATTTTGATCTGATCTGATTCTGATTATGTGTGATTGACAACCTTGGCAGAGCGGTGCGCGGAGCATACCGCATTTGGGCGCAACTTTCGCAATACTTATTCATTCGTGTTATGACCGGAGGTACCATCTCAGTTCATCAAACCCGACATTTTCAAATATCAAACGCAAGAATCCGATCAGTTTGGGTTCGCAGTTGTAATCATCGGTTGATGAGTGCTAGAGCATGCTGTATTTGGGCGTAACTTTCAGAATACTTATCCATCCGTGTTATGAATGGAGGTACAATTTCAGTTCATCAGACCCGGCATTTTCGAATATTAAACAATCCGGCCAGTTTGGGAATCCAGTTAGAATAGTTAGTATACCACATATCGGTCAGATATCAGATACTGTTCCGCCGGGCATCATCATGGACGACTAGTCCAAGCGTGAAGGTGTTACCTATAGCATGTAAAGTACGATGTCCCTCGAAGTCAAGCACTATGTATGCTTAAAGTCTTACTCAATATATCAAAAAATATCGACCGTGACCAGTGCTCCACCGTAGTCAGCACTCTGTATGATGTGCTTCTGTGCTTATCGTAATACTTTACGATGGTATTGGTACATATTAGGAAAGTGTGTGTGCGTGTGTGCGTGTGTGTACACATATATATGTGTGTGTGTATATATATATATATATATGTATGCGTGTGTGCGTGTGTGTGTATGCCACGTATTGTGTCATCAGACTAAGTAAGTTATCTCGTTGTTGGTACCGTCAAGATTAAACAACGAGTTGACTAATAAAGTAGATGGACTCGTCAAGATTAAACAATGAGTTGAATAAATGGTTGGGATCCTAACTTATGCCTGGTTATGCAAGCCATATGTGCTTAGTTTATCATATGCAAGCCACTTACCTTCCACTTACCGTATGCTTTCAAGCTCCACCATATTTGCTGCAGTCTCACGCAATCCGCCCGACATATGAAGCACGCGCACAAGTTCCATTAGATTGCTCTAGGATACACATGATCTAGTCGGCATGCTTAAATAGAAAAAATAGAGTCCAAACCGTACGGCGCTTCTTCTAGTTCCTCGAGACTGAGAGCTCCGCCCTTTTGAAAGGGGGCGCTCGATCTGCATGAACTAGAAGTTCTACTTTTAACAGCGGGATTAGAAGGGCTCCATGGCAGAGAAACAAAAACTGCTGGGCGTCTCTAATAGTTCCTCGAGAGTGCTCCACTCTTTCGAAAGAGGGCGCGTCGATCTGCAGGAACTAAAAGTGCTCCTTAGCACTTAAAAGGCGAATTGGTTTATTCAGTACTACTTTAATCAGCTTTTTGTTGTGTGATGTGTTGTACATATCCAAATCACGCAAATGATGGTTCATATTACACATATGGATAATGCAAACTAACTTGTAAAAGAAATTCACCCGGTTGTTCGATGCATATGCCACCACACACGAGCTAAGTTTTTGGCATGGCATATCCCAGGACGACATACCAAGCAAGCAAAACCGATCCCACATACCTACGCAAATCCCTTGTGAAAACCCATAGTCAATTTTGGAGATGGTTTTAACGGTTGGATTGAGATATGTTTTCAATCGGTACGGTTAAAATTTTCAACGTGATAGCATAACTTGCCCATACATGATATGTCGACATGCCTGGGCCGCTTGGACAATATAAAGTTTCAAGTATGCAATTGCTGACCGCAAAATGCCAAAAGTGGTTTTAAAAGTGGTTTTGACGATTGGATTGGCATAAAGTTTCAATCGGCACGGCTAGATTCTTTAGAAACAAGCCTTTACGCAGATACGCACTGCTAAAAGTTAATCAGCTATTCATTATTTTAATTCGCCTTTTAAGTGTTAAAAGCAACACAGAAAAGAAAAGAAACACCAAAGCGTCCCTTGAATTTCTCTTAAAACTACACTCCCTTAGATTGCTCTAGGATGCATTGAAATGAGCTCGAACACTTAAAACAAAGAAGGGAGAAAGCGCACCTTGAGCGTGTGGCATCTCAGATTCAGACTGAGACCTCCAGACCTAAGGTCGGGCGCTCTGCATTGAGCTAATGCCACAAAAAACAATACAAATGTACCCTTTGAAAATGGCACATCCTAAGCCCTACAAATTACGATATGAGAGAAAAACATAAATAAGATGAAGCGTACCTCACAGCGACGAGTTTGGGGGTCTAACCCATTACACACTGGCTGGATGGCCATGCTGTTTGTACTGCACCATCATTAAAAGGAGTTGTACGTTCGCAAGTGACCCGCAACCTATGAATTTTCGGTTTCCAAACATAATGCAAGATCATCGAAACATATGTCGACCGGTTTCATCAACGGGCCGAAAATCGGAAGACTAAGGAGCCCTCCCACCCTGCAACAAATTCTACCGAACGAGTTCACTCATGGCTTTCCGGGGCGGAACTCTCTTATCTAGAATTTTAATTTCCTATAGCCAAGCTTCTTTCTTTTCCAAGTAGCCCCTCAACACACCGTAAGCCAGTGTGTATGCGGGGTAACTCTGCAGACGGAGACTGCAGACTTTGGCTGTTCAAAACACGTACGTATTTGACACTGGATGGGATTTCAAATATTTTCCACAGGAATGAAGTATGTGGAGAACTCCGCTCTCGTAACGAATGCCCCATGAACACGTCCACGCGTCCAACTTTCATCGCTTTCAGCTTCGATCAAATTACCACATCTCAGGTTCTCAGCCAGAGTCTGTGGAGATGCGGCATGATGTGGCATTCGTCTTTACATTAAATCCAGGTGCAGCAACTTGCAATTATATCGTCAAAACCAATTCGTGGCATTCCCTGGAAATTATATTCTGGACGTATAATTGCCACCGATCACGGTATCGATCGGGTTCCGAGGTAACTCACGCCTGTCGTAAGATGATACTAAAATATGGGGTGAGTCAATATTCTACACGACCGCGGGGGCCGTCACGATTATACGGAAAGTGACAGACGACAATCGATTAGATATTTGCTCTGTATACCAAAGAGGGAAATTATACTGAAGCGTGACGCAAAGCGACATTCGATTTGTACATGTGGGTTGAGCAATCTGTTCGAATATGCGACTTATAACGGCGACCTTTCGTATGACTGTATTTGTTGTATATTTATTCGGACGAGATGACGTCTCACGGGATTTGTTCATCTGACGTCAATCGTGTAATCTGATTCGAGAAATACGCGATGCAATTTATATTCTATTTAGACGGCGTTTCGGGTTGCTTCCACTATACTGGAGTGGACCGACTCATATGATATGATTATATCGAATATGTATGCGCCTTACGAAAACACCCCGGATGTCAGCGAGTGCACTCGAAAGTCGTGTTTATTACCAAGCGGAAACTCCCCGTCTGGCGTACCGCTTTGGGGGATGGTGAATCAGGGTGACCCTATTAGATTCGGCGAGCTTAAGTTGTATATCGTAATTGTTGAGATGCACAAACTGTATGTGATTTGTAACAAAAAAAAACCTATGCTGCAATCGGTATTTCATTCGCAGCCAAATCTGAGTTGCAAACTCTCGACTTAGGTGTCTACTAGACGGTTTTTGTTTTGTGAAAACTTGACCACATATACCCCGTGTGCCGGTGGGGGCACCGCCGACGGCGGGGCCTCGATTGCACGTGACGCGATGCCGATGACGTGATGACCGTGGTTTGCTAGTCAGATGGCCAGTGATATCGATCGGTGATCTCGACACTCCCGACTTGAAACAAATCATGTACGTCACGTCTAGAAGAAAACTTCACCCAGTATTATTTCCCATACTTTACGGACTATGACCACCATTGTGGGGTCTATTTACGCTATATTTGCAAGCTCCCTTGAACTAGAAGCCTTGAAGTACTCGTCAAGCGTCTTGAAGGCAGTCCAAGCGACTTCAAGCATCTTCAACTGGATCTTGAAGTGACATACCGCAGGCGTCTTGATGTACACTTCAAGCGTATGTTGAGGAATTATCTGTTAGGGAAACAATGAGAGGGCTTGAACCTTTCATACGTAGCCATGAAGCCCCTTATATTATACATCGAATTGTTGTTCGTATGTATCGAAAATCGAATATGGCTTCATGTGACACTGCAAGCCCCTGTACATAGTGGCCCTCCTGGCGTACATTCGGAATTATGAATTGCATGAAGACCCCTTGTTGAAGTGCACATTAAGTAGACCCGTGACATACAAAATTTTCACGAATGTCCATGAAGTACGCAACAAGACCCCTGAAGTACTTCAAAAGGCTTGATGCGTACTTCAAGATGCTTCGTTGTTGTGCTTCAGGAGGCTTAATGTGTACTTCAGGGTTCTTGTTGCGAATAACTTCGAGACTCTTGGAGTACAATGTTGAAGTCTGTCATGCGGCCTTCCAGGATGTGCTCTAGTGTTCTTACACATTATATCATATAATTAGCGATTCCTTGCCACCAGGTTCCGTAGGCTTATCAACAAATCGAGGTCACTTAAACCCGCGAGATCGCCGGAGTAACGACCATCTCACAACTCGTTCACGCTCATCATGACGGAGCCGCACTAGTCTGTGTCCATACTACACCGGGTGTCAGCCCTTGTCGCCAACGACGCTTGTAGTGGAGTCGAGACATAGTCCACACCATACAACTACAACGGTCGCACGTTTTATGTTTACCCTCCAATGATATACTAAAACGACGTGCGTGGAACTCAATCGACGATTGCCGCACTGGAACCACATGTGATGTTACACTACCCGCCTACCCTCCATTTTCTATCAAGCCAATATTGGCACACAACCTGTCTCAATTTCGCAACTATTTGTAATAACCTTTCGGCCACGTTTATAGATGTGGCGCTAGATTGCATCATGGGGTAGCTGACTAGCCAGGGCTTGCATGCTCAGTTCTTGACGCTCACGATCACGAACATGGCGCTCCACCCCATTTTATTATGCTTGGGCGCGACACGATGTTCGTTGCTTCACGAAACTGAATAAATAATTGTTGCACTAGTGTTTAATTGATGAACACGACTCTACATACATGCAATGTCACACGCCAGGTCCGCCAAATCTCGGAGAAATTGTTTTTGTCAGTTACTATTGAATGTTACACCTTGCAATTTTATGCTCTTTTTGGCGGACTTGGCGTGACATCTTCTCCTATGCCAGGTCTGCTAGCTAGGCGGACTTGGCGCAAACATCGGTGCGATTATTAATCGCGCCGCGGACCTGGCGTGTAACACAGACATGCACACACTTCGGACACAACATTTATTTGACCCAAGCAAACACGTATTTCCTTCAAATATCAACATATTTCACGATGTTAAGATCTGGAGTGGACTATGTATACACGGTGCAAGCAAGATGGAAGGATTACGAGGACGATACATACCACTCGCGTATTTTTAACTGCTACTACGGTTCGACCTAACGTGAAAGATAACTCGCTCATAGTGATGACGCATTTACGTGCGCATTACCTATAAATACCTATATATGCATCCATCTGAGCATACACGGGGATACATTAACCCTATGCACGCTGTTACCATAGCAAGAAACCCAGGCATCTGACCTGCAAACCTTGAGGCTGCCTACCACATTACCACGCCGAATCAGCAAAGAAGCAGGTCGATTTTCTATGAGATCTTTCTTTTGGAATTAATACAAAATACAAATACAAATACAAAGCTGTTGCTGACCCCTTATCACATGAATCCTTGCCTCTTGCATGAATCAGTCCCATGCGTGTTCAATTATGATTTTCACATCGTTATTATTCTCGCGAGGGGATGCATCGTCTCGTTTAAAAGTACCAACGTCCCACTCCAGCTCGCTCGTAGCCTCCTCACCGCCGTATACGACTTTCAAATCAGCACGGTGTGCGTACTCATGCAAGAAGGCACCGACATTGAGTACAGCAGTGGTTTTATTGTGTGAATCCCCTCCGCTGTTTCCACCTCCGCCGAAACTACGAGAGCCGGGACCGTCTCTCTCCATTTGCTTGAGAACAACACCGCCGCCGAAACTACGAGAGCCGGGACCATCTCTCTCCATTTGCTTGAGAAACACTTCCGAACACGATATTTCTGCACTCTCTGGAGCCCTGGTACAGTCGGAGCGTTCCCCAGTCCCCTCGATGCCCTGATCCTTTCCAGGAGATAATTCCAGGAAACGATCCATGCAATCGAGTCCAAGATCCTGGTCGATGTGCTCTTTTTGTGCAGCACCTTGATCCTGCTCTTGAATGCTGCGATCATGTGAGGACTCGACGACGTTCTCTTGGGAAATAATCGACGCTCCCTCTTTGAAGGGTGCTCTAGCATCGGTGGAGGACGAAGTGTGATCGTTTTCATCCGTGGAGGAGGAAGGTTTGCTTGTGCCATTCATCGAGGAATGCTCGAGCTTAATATGACCCTCGGCGATTTCCTCGCTGTTGCTTTCGGACCCTAAGGGATTGTGCACCATCTTTGCATCCTCCGTTGCATCGGATTCCTTCATCTTCATCATGGACCTGAATGGCCAATGAATGCAATCCGTAATGAGGCTGCCCAGCTTACGTTGCATTGCCCACAGGGCATCGAAGACCGCCGGGATGGCTGGCACGATGAGCGTCATCGCGTACGACAGCAAGATGACCTGCCCTACCAAGAGAGCAATGCCGAGGATTCGACTGTGCTCATTGTCCAGCTTCACCACGATGATCATGACATGAAGACAAAATTGATTGCTGGAGTGAGCACCGCTCCCGCACCTCCACCCACCCTCACAATTATAGACGCAGTGAGGATGCTTCCGTCTAGCAATCTCGTCACATCGGTTGATTACAAAGCAAGCCGACAGCATTTCGGTCGGGCGCGCGCCCGATCTCGTGAACAGCTCTACGAACAAGTAGCAAGGGCTCTGCAAGGAAGAGCACTGATCGGTCTACATTTTGCACTTTGCAGCAGGATAGGACTGTTCGGATGTTTTCCGTCAACGGTCCGTACTTACCGAAGCAAGGGCCAACTGTTCCAACCCCTGCGCGGGCTGACCGAGTTTGCACAGGCTAGATGACAGGGTTGTCATATTTATGGTCTTAAATATGGAAGTGTGCAGAAAAAAAACCCTCAGCTAAAGTGGTCCTCCCACACCACTGAGAGGTAGAGCACACCAGCGAAAGTGCCCCCCCTCCCCTCCCCAGTGTGGGGTAAGGGCGTGCCCTCACCACAGGATCGCGAGCTGAAGTTCGTCAAGGGCATCGTTTTTATAGGGAGAATAGCGCTGATGCACCAGGATAGCTGATGCCGAGACCACCAGGGCGTAGATGAGGGATGCATTCTCACCGAAGACCCAGCTCATCGCCACCACGGCACCGGTCTGCGCTTCCCCACTCCCCCGCAACCTTTCTTCCCACGTGAGCCGCTCTACACTCCTCGGTACCGAACGTCTCCCTGCCACCATGCCGCTCTGATGTCTTCGCCCGACAATCGCACCCACTCCCTTCCCAGATTAGCTTTAACGATATTCAACCTCATCGACACAGCTACATCCAGCAGCGTGCAAGCAACCCCAGGCCTTCCTCTAACTAATTACGAGCCATTCCAAATGCAGCGCCGCATCGACTGCGCAATCACGAGCGGGGGCATCTCGAGCAGGAGCCGCCTCGCTCCGACCAACCAAGCGCCATCGGACGGACGCGCCAGCAAGAATCGTGCACCACACCATCCGAGCCGTCAGATCACATCCGAGCCCGTTTCCGCACCAGAAAAACTGCATTCGAAAATATAACATATCCGAAGCGATCTGTAGGATTGAATATTCAATTGGCCATGAACCTTTAAATGCACCCATGCTACATAATTATGTTTCGATGAGAAAGGACATATTTCACGCATATCTATTTCGTATTCCGTCACAATTCGGGTTGTCCAATAGGCAAAGTTCGAAAGGCCGTGGAATAACGCTTCAGAGAAGTTATATATAAGCTATAAATAGATCACTGGAATGAAAAATGCCTCCAACAGACACATGCCATCTTGCTGCTTTTGGCAAGTGCCTTGATTTGACCTGGAAAACATTGGGAACACAGCATCCTTTGGCTAAAAAACTATTTTTTCGACTCGACTCCGTCGATGCGGGAACAACGTGAGGCGTGTGAAATGCCACGTGGCACTTTTACTAATAGTTCAGTGCAATACTATTGGGCATCGTCGTAATCGGGTTGTAATTGATAAAGCTTGAGATAACAGTGAAATAATATACATATCGATGATGGTCTGAAATATAAGCCCTCGAAATTGCTAAATACTGTCTAAGCTTGCCTACTATACATTACACTTTCCATATTTACTAGACTCGGTTAATTTAAGGGCACAGTTCATTTGAGGGTGCATCTACCTCAATGCGAGGTGCACGGACGCAAGGAGGGGACAGAGACATCGAGGAGCCACCTGTCCGAGGCGGCGCGTGATCTCGTAGCACTGCCAGTAGTAGAACTATACATTACACTTTCCATATTTAAGGAGGGGACAGAGACATCGAGGAGCCACCTGTCCGAGGCGGCGCGTGATCTCGTAGCACTGCCAGTAGTAGAACTATACATTACACTTTCCATATTTAGAGACAGAGACATCGAGGAGCCACCGTCCGAGGCGTGCGCCAAAGTGGATTTCCGTAGCACTGCCAGTAGTAGAACCATACATTAAGCACTTTCCATATTTATGAGGGGACAGAGACATCGAGAGCCACCGTCCGGAGTAGGCGGCGCGTGGATCTCGTAGCACTGCCAGTAGTAGAACCATACATTAAGCACTTCTCTCCATATTATGAGGGACAGAGCATCGAGAGCCACCTGTCCGAGGCGGCAAGTGATCTCGCAGCACTGCCAGTAGAACTAAGGCTATCACACCCTCTCCATATTTGGGCGAGGGACAGAGACATCGAGGAGCCACCCGTCCGAGGCGGCGCGGTGATCTCTCTCGTAGCACTGCCAGTAGTAGAACTATACATTACACTTTCCATATTTAAGGAGGGGACAGAGACATCGAGGAGCCACCTGTCCGAGGCGGCGCGTGATCTCGTAGCACTGCCAGTAGTAGAACTCATCTTCGAAGGGATCGCAGAATTGGCCGAGAACCTGACACACGCACACACACACACACAGACACACTGAACGGCATGAGATCAGCCGACAAAAGCCAGCCCACCATCATCCCAGAGGATGTGAGAAGCAAATCAGGAGCAGGGCGGGGCCGTGGCAAGATACCGCCAACTCATACATATTCCCAACCCAGATGCAAAGCAGCATGAAAAAATGATACGATGTGACCGATCATCGCTCAACAATAGTTGGTCTCTGGGTTACGGAGTAAGCGGACCCTGTTGGCATGCCCCCCAGTGGCACGCGCACACACACACACGCATGCGGAGCGGAGGATTCATGGTGGGAGCATGGCTAGCGCGACTCAGAGGGTGCATATGAATGGGCGCCAATGGCAAAGTAACAGTGCGCGAGCGGGGCGGTTGCAGAGGCGCTCTAATGGCTGTGAGAGGCTTAGGGGGTCCCATTCTTCACGACAGAGCTCCGGAAATTCTGGATCAGTGTTCCGAAGTGTGTGTTTGTAATTATCCTTTGATCCCCGGCGTGGGTATATAGTGCAGCTGATCTTCTGTGGTTACGGGTTGCCAAAGGAGTCAGTCCAAGGATAAACACGCATGCACACAAGATGCCTCGAGGTCAGGCTTTTGGGTTGGCAGGGAGCAAGGTGGTGGTGCGGAACGCATGATTCATGGTGGGAGCATGGCTCGCGCGACTCAGAGGGTGGATGTGAACGGGTGCCAATGGCAAAGTAACAGTGCGCGAGCAGGGCGGTTGCAGAGGCGCCCTAATGGCTGTGCGAGGCTTAGGGGGTCCCATTCTTCACGACAGAGCTCCGGAAATTCTGGATCAGTGTTCCGAAGTGTGTGTTTGTAATTATCCTTTGATCCCCGGTGTGGGTACATAGTGCAGCTGGTCTTCTGTGGTTTCGAATTGCCAAAGGAGTCAGTCCAAGGATAAACACACACACAAGAGGCGCTTGAATGGCTGTGCGAGGCTTAGGGAGTCCCATTCTTCACGATAGAGTTCCGGAAATTTTGGATGAGTGTCCCGAAGTGTGTGTTTATAATAATCCTTTGATCCCCGGCGTGGGTACATAGTGCAGCTGATCTTCTGTGGTTACGGGATGCCAAGGGAGTCAGTCCAAGGATAAACACACACATGCCACGCAGGATGGAACTGGTGGTGGGACGCGGGGATCTGGGGGGACGCAACATGAGCAGTCTGAGCAGGCTTCTGGTGGGGTGGACGAGGCAGGCGCGATGGCATCGAGGCTTCTGGCCGGACAAGCTCTGGCACCTTCACACCACGCGCCTCGAGCTAGAGGCGGTGTTCAGGACGGTGAAGTCCTTCTTGCGAGAGTTGCGGGGGAAGGTGGTACGGCTCTACTGCGACAATCGAGCAGTGGTGGCCATGCTGTCGCACTTCACCTCCAGAAACCCGGCTCTGATGCGGTGGATACGCAACCTGTGGCCGCTGATGAATTTGCACGACATCGAGTTGCACGCGAGGTACATCCGCCGCGAGACAAACGAGTGGGAACACAGACTGTCCAGGCGACATCGCTTTAGTACTTGTCAGCAATCAGCGGCTACAACAAGGACCTCGGCTACGAGGCACCAGCGAAGGGCCGGAGTGTGAACCGTGCTGTACAAGGCATGCCTACACTCTAGGAAGATCGGGCGGAGGACACGGGCGACATCGTCACGGAGAGCACATGGCTACCGGCGAAGCACGTGTTGGCAGCGCAGCATGCAACAACAATATCGACACCGATGGCAAGAGAGGAAGTCAGGCAGCTCAAAGCATCTACACGGTGTTTGCCTACATCACGCTCTGCAGCCCGGACATGGATAGCGAACTCTGGCGGCGTTTCCCGAGTTGGCAATAATACTTTTTCGCATTTAACATGTGTGAGCAAGCTTCAGTTGTCACCATTAACCTTCCTAAAAGCTCAACAAGCGATCCGAGTCTCTTTCCGCCATCTGACGGCCGTCAACAAAAGGTCCGAGTCTCTTTCCGCCATCTGACGGCCGTCGTGCATCCCCCCGGGCAAGGACGGTCTTACCGCATCCGTTTTCGGGACGGGAGCACTTGAAGGGGCCCACAAGAACCAATCGGAATCGGCAGGGAACCATGGAGAGATCGAAGGGTTCGGAGTGTGCTCCGGAAGTGGCAGGCGGGGTACAGCCCGTGGCCATCACACTAAGATCTTCGAGGCGGCAAACGCAAAGGGGCAGTAAAGGAGTCTTGGCCGTACCGGTAAAGGCCGGCGCGCTGAAGGCGCGCCGAGTACAATCTGACCATTAAGGAAGCAACAGTGTAAAGCAAAAGAAACTAACTTGTTTTCTCTTCGCTCCATACAGCACGCTGCCAACGTGAACGAGGGACGGGAAATACTGCTCGAAAGAGCGCCACCGCTCCTCACACAACCCGAAGGTGTAGGGGAGTAATTGGTTATTATTATTAAAGGTATGGCAAGGGGGGGGGAGGGGGGGGTCCACCTTGCCGTAGGTGCGGGAATCGAGCAGGGTTTTGGGGACCATTTTTACGAAACCGTGATCTCCCATGTCTTTCTTCAAGTGGAGCACACAGCTGGGCACACTGTGGCCGTCCTTCACGAGGACTGCGGTAGGTTTCCTCTCTTCGTTCTCGCACGTCAGCACCGTTGCATTATGGCGGAGACGCGCCGCGACGGGGAGCGAGAAGTGAGAGTTGCGTCGGCGTTTCTTCTTTTCCTCGAATTCCTTCCTCTGCTTCTCGTTCTCGATCGTCGTCGCATTATCACTGTCCTGGCACAACTCTTCGAACTCCTCCTGCTCCATCTCTTCGAACGTGGACTTAGCGATGTAAAGGTCCATGGGGGGGGCCTTGCGCAGCAGTGATTGGGAACGCAGCCGTTGACCAAACTTGTGAACAAGCTTCCCGACGGCGGGCTGCTTTGTCTCTTTTTCGTTCTCCGTCTCATTCGCTTTCCTAGCGGAGATGGTTCTCCTGGCCAGCATGTTCTTCTCGCCTGCGTCGCACACAGACAACGCCTGCTCATACCCGCCCCAAGGTCGCACCATTCCCGAACGGATCGACTCGCACAATTTGCGGCGGCCAGGTGGTTGTCCTCCACGAGGCAGACGTGGCGACATTTTGGTTCAGTTTGAAGCACATTGCAAGAGGTTTCGCATCACCGGATCGACCCTTGCTTCCGGAGACGTTGGATCGAAATGTGTTTTTCAGCGTCCCTTCGTCCCAGCGTCCCTTCACAGTTGTCACTTCAAGAGCATTCCGATGCAGGCACCGCTAGCTCGGTTATGTTGCCGTGCCATGGCATTCTATGTCGCTCCAGCAACTGAAAGACTCCAGGGATGACTGCCGCACGTCAGCTCAGGTGCGAAAGATACGCGGCTCTGACTGTCGAATTGGAGAAACATTTATGCTTTCGACAGTACAGATGACATGCTGCGCGATTGGGTGACGGGGAACACTGCGCAACGATTGGGCAGTGAAGAGTAAATGTCGAGGTGATCGAACCGTGGGGATTACCTCTTGAGGTGATCGAACGGTGGAGATTACCTCTTGAGGTGATCGAACGGTGGAGATTACCTCTTGAGGGGATCGAACCGTGGAGAGTACCTGCTGTGATGATCGAATCGTGGAGAGGACCCGAGGTGATCGGATGGTGTTATTGAGTACCTGCTGGGGTGATCGGGCAGTGGAAAGAGGCTATGTGGCGGACAGGTAGAGTGGAGCATCTGTGAGGGACGGTCAGATGGAGGGGAGCATATGTGCAACGATCGGACGGTGAAGGGTACCTCTAAGACGTGCTCCCATTCTGACAACAAAGTCGTATGCCCTCTGCCTCCACGAGCCCTGTTCCTCCTGGGCATCACGCTCCTTCTCAAAGGGTGAGCGGAAGTTTTTGAAGTACACGATGTCGATTTCGGCGATCGGAATCCACTTGCCGGACCGCACGTGGTGGATGTTCTTCTCAACATACAGGCGGTCCATTGTGGCCAGCTGGTACTCGCGTACTTTAGCCATGCAGAGGTACAGGCCCAGGGGGTAGCCAAACACGTATACGATCATCGTAAACATGTCGAAAACCATCGCCACAATCCACTCAGGGGAGCGACAGTCCACGGCGTTGTCCTGCTTTAGCCAATACTGCGGCTTCAGCTCAGCGTCATCGTAGTACACCTGCAGACAGCGGGGTGTGATATTCTCAAACGCCGGGCCAAGGATGGCGCCCAGCTCACGCCCAGCTGCGCCAGAGCCGCGCTTCCGAGGCGCTCTGTAATGCTATTCATACAACATATAATATGAATTATGAACCACAAAATATCAAATGATTTCCGAATGTCAGTGACACGCTGTGCGAGGGTTGGAGCCTGCGAGTTGGCGGGTGCTAGGGGGTCACCGCCTCGCAGTTGAACAGCTGGAACATCGTGGTGTTAATCCCGGGATGAACGAACATCATGATGAACAGAGCCGCCCCAAAGCACGTCGACTGCATGTCCTTCTGCCAGCTCAGCTCCACCGCCTGCATCAACCACAGGCACTGCCTCAGCTCCCCGCTTTGCCCTGGAGGGATGCAGCAGTGTGATGAGAGAGAGAAAAAAAACTGGCTGCACTGCACGGACACAATGCAAGCCAGCCAAGGTCAGCCAATCAAAGGCCATTACACTCAAGAGCAGGACAAAAGGAGGTCAGACACGAAGTGACACGTCGACCGCCAACCGGAACAAAGCTCGAGCAAAGAAGGAAAGATCATGCGGCAGCCTGGCAAGGGCTCCGCTGTGCACCATGCGGCGTGGGGCACACTGACCGAAGGCAGTCAGCCCCTGATCACCCGAAAGGAACAGTCAATTACACACACGAAAAACATTCTACTTGCACCATTTTTTTTTGAGGGTCAGGATGCACGACCAGGGCGGGGCTGTGGTGCTATACCGATCACACCAAACGCGAAACAGCACAATCCCGGGGCACGCTGCAGCATCAACGCACATGCGCAGCCTTATCTAACCTGTGTGTACGAAGGGGAACACTGTCCAGCACGCATAGACTGACGGCACATCGCAGCAAGCCTAACTAGCCAACAGGGTCACAGGAGCGAGCTCCCTCTGGTGTTGCTCATTCTCAGGTGGCAAGAGAAGAGTGTGCAGCGGTCAGAATCAGCATGGAAGAGGAAGAAAGAGGAACACACACGGTTGGCCAGCCACTAACAGTGTGTGAAATGGTTTGATCCTCTGAGCAGGGTACGACGGCAGCTTTCTCTGATGCCGATACCTCTTGTTTGAGATTCGTCACCAAAGGAAGTCCAAATCCATTCACACACACACGCACGCCGGCTTCAGGCACAAGGCAGCAGTGCGCTGGCGGTGCAGATGCAGAGGGGCTCGGGTGGCTCAGTGAGGCTTAGGGGGTCCCAGTCTTCACTAGTGAGCTTCGGAGAATCCGGATAAGTGTCCCGAAGTTTGTGTTTAAAATAATCCTTTGATCCCCGGCGTGGGTACATAGTGCAGCCGGTCTTCTGTGGCTACGGGTTGCCAAAGGAGTCGGTCCAAGGATTAGCAGACACACACACACACACACACACGCTCTAATGGCTGTGCGAGGCTTAGGGGTCCCATTCCTCACGGCAGAGTCTCGGAAATTCTGGATGAGTGTCCCGAAGTGTGTTCATAATTATCCTTTGATCCCCGGCGTGGGTACATAGTGCAGCTGATCTTCTGTGGTTACGGGATGCCAAAGGAGTCAGTCCAAGGATGAACACACACTAAGTTTTAGGGTTTTTAGGTTTAGGCTCTGCCCGGCGGTGGGTGGCGGGCGGAAGGGGGCAGGGCGGCGGGTGGGGGATGTGGTGTGCTCAGTGCCGGGGTGCTCGGTGGGTGCCCTGGCGAGCAGACGAGCCCTGACGGAGCATTTCCGGCGGAGCCACCCCGACGCCTCGGGGCCTCTGTTGGCGGCGGCGAGACTCACGAGGTGCCCTGAGCAGAGTTGTGGGCATATCCTTTCGGAGACGGGTCTGCGCCAGCACCAGGGTCGGGGTGGGGGCTGTCTGGCTGGCTATGCTCAGCGTTGCGAGCCGGCTCGGGTGGGAAGCGGCAGTGGGGGCCGGGGCATTCCACGGGCGGAGGAGCGGGCGCAGGGGCAGCACGGGGCCGCGGGCTTGGTGGGGGACCCGGAGGGGCTAGGAGAGGCAGGGTGGACATGGCTGCAAGGATTGAGCGTCGATGAGTGCGCTGTCAGCGACTTCCCTTCCCTGATGGTGCCGAAGAAGGTGCGGGGGCTGTTCACCGAGTGTGTGATGGTCGCTCTTCGGAGGATGCGGGTTGACACAGAGGACATCGAGGCCTATAAGCTGTTCTTTTTACTCCCGCGCCTGGTTCTCCAGCCGGTCCAGCAGGGGGTGAAGCAGGGTGTGGCCCAGGTCATCAAGGAGCGCTGTGCCCGCTTCTTGCGTGGCGAGTGGGAGGAGTTGCATGCGGAGGTGCCGGGGGATCGACGAGTTGTGGCCGAGGCGGATGAGGAACGGGTGCTCCGAGATGCGGTGCGGTTGGTGAAGGCGGGGCAGCTGGGGAAGGCAGCAAAAAGGCTGGAGTTGGCCAAGCTGGCGCCGGCGACGGAGGAGACGTTGCTGAAGCTTGAGCGGTTGCACCCAGCAGGAACAGGCAGAAGACGGGATGTGGGGGAGGATCGCCGGCGGGAGCTTCGGGAGCAGGCGCTTGAGCTGGACGAGAAGACGTTCGATGATGTCATGCGTAACTTGCCGCGGGCTTCGGGGCCGGGCAGCTCTCAGTGGCGGTGGGAGCATTTGTGGGCGGTCCATGTATCTGGTGGGCGAGATGCCTTGCTGGAGGTGTGCAACCATCTGACGGCAGGCCGGGCTCCAACGGGCGTGCGGGAATGGTTAGCAGGCGCTCGGTTAGTGGTGTTGCTGAAGGACGACCTCGGCGTCAACGTCCGGCCCATTGCGTGTGGCGAAGTTCTCCGGAAGCTTGTGGCAAAGGTCATATGTAAGCAGGAGGCGAGGGCCTTCAGGGCTCGATTTTGTGGGCCGCGGCAGGATGATGAGCTTGGTGGGCTACGGGCGGCCCAGATTGGGGTGGCGGTGAAGGGAGGGGCGGACCTGGGGGTCCACACTGTCCAGGCGGCCCTGGACCGGCACCCGGAATGGGTCTGTGTTAAGGCAGATGCCAGGAATGCCTTCAATGCGGTGCACCGTGAGGCGATGTTTGAGGCGATCGAGCGGGACTTCCCGGAGCTGTGGGCATGGACGGACCTCTGTTACGGGGTGGAGGCGAACCTGGGGTTTCGGCTGGGAGGCGCTGATGGCTCGGTGATGCGATTTGTCAAGTCGAAGGAGGGCACACAGCAGGGGGACCCCCTGGGGCCGCTTTACCTGGCTGCCCCGCTGCAGATGGTGCTGGAGCTGGTCCAGGAGAGACACCCTGGCGTGGTCATCTCTGCCTACTTGGATGACGCTTTCCTCATGGGTCCTCCGGGTATCGTGGCGCTTGCGTATGGCACTTATATGGAGGAGGCGGCAGCGATTGGCCTTGATATTCAGCCGGTGAAGTCGGCGGCTTTCTCGCCTGAGGGTGACGCCAGTTGCTTCGAGGACGGGATGCCGGGTGCGCGGGGAGAGCTGGACTTCATTGATGTCTTGGGAGTGCCGGTGGGGAAGGCGGAGGCGGTCAGCGCGGAGATGTTGAAGAAGGTGGAGGATTTATGTGCCATTCTGCCCATCTTGAACAAGCTTGGGCACGCGCAGGCCCAAGGGCTTCTGCTTCGATTTTGTGCCCACCCGAGGTTAGGGTTTTGGCTGCGCGGGGTGCCGCCGGAGATGATGCGGGAGGCGGCCGAGGAGCATGACAGGAGGATGCAGGAGGCGTTGCGGGATTTGCTGCCTGGCGGTGGATTGGTATGGCATTCCTGTGAGTTTGCCACCCTCCCGCATGGGATGGGTCTGACCAAGGCGGCGAGGGTGAGCAGTGCGGCCTGGCTTGGTGGGTTTGCACAAGTCTGGGAGGATATGCGGGAGCTCTTTCCGACAGTGACGGCGGGGACCGAGGACCTCGGGGCTGAGAGCGACTTGCCGTATGTCACTTCTTTACAAGCGGCCATGCGGAAGGTGTCAGAGGCGGTGGAGGTGATTGAGGGGGCAAGGGTAGCAAATGAGCATTTGCCACCACAAGTGCCGAAGGCGGACGACGTCAAGAAGTTGAGTGATTACAGCAGGTCTCAAAAGCGTGCCCAACGGGTCTATGCTGCTGTCCTCCACTCTGCGGATTGGCTTTGGCTGGCTGGGCACGTGGGGGCGTCTCGGCTCCCCTGGCTTTTCTCGGTGACCTTCAACAGCATTGGGCCGGCTTTCTTGAGGGGTGTGCCATGTTGCCCAGCCCTGGAGCTCGGTTCGGCGGAATACCGGGTGGCCCTGCGGCACATTCTTCATGCCGAGCAACCCCTCCTTGGCCAGGCGGAGGAGTGCCCCGATTGTGGGGGAGAGCGGGATCCTACCGGGACACACTTGTCGGGGTGCCGGGGAGGAGCGGGGGCCGGTGGAGGAAACTGGTACTCTTTCATTCACCACAAGCTGCAGAGGGTGCTATTCGAGGTGGCCAAGTCTGCTTATCCTTTGGCGTCTGCGTTGCACGATGATTTCGTGGGCCACTCGACCTACTCACCGAACCATTGCCCAGATGTGACAGCGCTGGATGCAGAGGAGCCGGGGCAGCATGTGCTGTTTGATGTGGCCACGGCGCGGCCGATGTCGGACGCGCACCTGGGAGCGGCCATGATGGCCCCCGGGGCGGCGGCGAAGAAGGTGGAGGAGAGCAAGGTTGCAACGTACGGAGATGTTCGCCCACACCACTTTATTCCCTTTGGGGTGGAGGTGTACGGTGGGCTCGGGCCTGCGGCGTATGGATTTCTTCAGAAGATGCAGCGGTGCTTCAGGGAGCGGCGGTACATGGAGGAGAATGTGGAAGGAGGAGAGCAGGTGGATGGCGATGGAGACGAGGACCGGGACGAGGAGACGACACATGATGGGACGATGGGCTGGAAGGAGAAGTGGATCCGGAAGCTTTCTTTCGCACTCGCACGAGGGGTTGCTGGGCTGATCATCAGGCGGGCTGTGGGGCGGTGCCCGCCCGGAGTAGGGTGGCGCTGGGCTGGCGGAGGGCGTGTGAGAGAAGGCATGGGCCCAAACCCGGATCGAGGGGGGGCGGCTCAACGGGAGGGGATGGAGAGGTTGACGTTGATGGATGGACAGGGCGTGGGAGGGCGTGATTGAGGAGATAGACTACGTCACGCAGGATGGATCAGGTGGTGGGACGCAGGGGTCTGAGGGGACGCAGGATGTGCAGTCTGAGCAGGCTTCTGGTGGGGCGGACGAGGCAGGCGCGATGGCATCGAGGCTCCTGGAGAGCATGGAGGATGTGCGGCGGGAGGCAGAGCACCTGCGCACTGGGAGGGATCAAGAATGGGGCACCGCCGAGGCGCAGTCTGGAGAGGCGCATGCGGGCGCAGGTGGGCGTAGCCAGGCGGCGACAAGTGTCCAGGACATCTTGGCGGAGTGGCATGACCTCTCATCGCCGGGCCCGGAAGGTGGGGTCTGGACTCAAGAGCAGAGTGGGGCCTCGCCGGAGCAAGCAATGGCCTTGGCTGAGGGAGGGGTGGCCACCTTGATGGGGGCGAGCAGGCGGGTGGCCGGCCTTCTTGAGCGGGTTGCTGGCATGGGGGCAACTGGTGAGGGTGACGTGGGAGATGTGGGGAGGCTCGCGGGTGGAGTTGACACACGCCGGGCCCCTCAGAGCCCGGGGGCCCATCCCGGCAGCGATGACCACTTACAACAGGTTGCACGGCAGCATACGGCATCTCATCAGCTTCTGGGCCCATTGGGCGAGGTTGCTGGCCGTGCCGGAACTAACGGTGAGCAGCTGTCGGGAAGGCGAAGACCGGATGGTGAACTATCGGCCACCGGGAGGGCTTGGGACGCACAGGCATGTCCGGGGATGGGACCCCAAGTAGGAACAGCGCAGAACAACAGTGGCGGTGCAAGTGTGGAGCGCATTGGTCAGATTCGCAGACATTTGGCAGGGTTTCCGGCGCAAGAGCTTTGGGGAGGGAGTGGTGCGAGGGGGTTGCAGATGCAGTTTGGCAGTGGGCGCGCAAGGTCGAGCGGAAACAATGTGGTTTTTCACTCTCAGCCCCTGGGGATTGCGCTTGGGAACATGACACATTTGATGGGTGGGCAAGATGCCTCGAGGCCAGGCTTTGGGATTGGCAGAGAGCAAGGTGGTGGTGCGTTGCGCAGGATTCATGGTGGGAGCATGGCTAGTGCGACTCAGAGGGGGGATATAAATGGGTGCCAATGGCAAAGTGACGGTGTGCGAGCAGGGCGGTTGCAGAGGCGCTCTAATGGCTGTGCGAGGCTTAGGGGGTCCCATTCCTCACGGCAGAGCTCCGGAAATTCTGGATGAGTGTCCCGAAGTGTGTGTTCATAATTATCCTTTGATCCCCGGCGTGGGTACATAGTGCAGCTGATCTTCTGTGGTTACGGGATGCCAAAGGAGTCAGTCCAAGGATGAACACACACGCTCGGACCTGGCAGGGGCACCATCCGGACTCTCGGATATATAAGTGAGTCTGAGCGAGCTGTAACCCTGCGGGACTTAGGGTGCCCGTGGCTAGTACTTCCAGCGGCGATGGTTGGTGAACATCTGCCAGCCACTAACAGTGTGTGAAATGGTTTGATCCTCTGAGCAGGGTACGACGGCAGCTTTTCTCTGATGCCGATACCTCTTGTTTGGGATTCGTCACCAAAGGAAGTCTAAATCCATTCACACACACACACACACACACACACACAAAGCGCTTTGGGGTGGGAGTGGTGAGAGGGGGTTGCAGATGCAGTTTGGCAGTGGGCGCGCTAGGTCAGGCGGAAACAATGTGGTTTCTCACTCTCAGCCCCTGGGGATTGCGCTTGGGAACATGACACATTTGATGGGTGGGCAAGATGCCCCGAGGCCAGGCTTTGGAATTGGCAGGGAGCAAGGTGGTGTTGCGGAGCGCAGGATTCATGGTGGGAGCATGGCTAGCGCGACTCAGAGGGTGGATATGAATGGGCGCCAATGGCAAAGTACAGTAACAGTGCGCGAGCAGGGCGGTTGCAGAGGCGCTCTAATGGCTGTGCAAGGCTTAGGGGGTCCCATTCTTCACGACAGAGCTCCGGAAATTCTGGATGAGTGTTCCGAAGTGTGTGTTTATAATGGTTAAATTGGAGCTTGCGAAAATCTAGTGGTTTCTGCCACGTGTGAATCTCACTGTAGTTCCCTAGAACGAGCCCGACAGTCGTCACACGACGGTTCGAGGCTCGTGTCCAGGAAATCCGAAACCGACAAAGTCTCGGAAACCGACCATCGGTTCAGCTCTGTTCCTTTTGCCTTCCGGAAAAGGAACTTCACGAAAATATTTTACTAAGTATTTTCTGTGCGGCACACTGCAAATCTTAACACACTTTCACTCTACTACAGGGTAAAGATTAACTAGTAATCCTCACCGAAATCAATCCAGATATGGCTGAAGACGGTGACGCGGGCAAGGCAGGCAAGTCAGGGGAGGGCCCCACACCCGTCCCAAAGCCTACTGTGCCCGAACTCACGACCGAACAAGTCGAGAAGAAGTTACTCGACCAGAAGTTCGAGAATCAACAGCTGCAGCACGCGGCTGTGATCCTTTCAATCGCGTTGCTCACGGAGCAAGTGAAAGGCCTGCGGGAGAGCGCGAGCTCTTCCCAAGGCGAGGCTGCGACCACGAAGACGACGGGCGACGCGGAGCTTGAAGCCAAGAAGCAGCTCCCTTACGTCCCCTACGCCCCTGTCAACCCGTTCCCCTTGCGTCCTTCGACGTTGGAGGACTTGATGCCCAAGGTCTACGACCTCTACGGCGACAAGACTCACGCACTCCTGTGCAAGAAGTCGAACTCGTCAATAAGGTACGAGCAGGCGACCCTGGGACCTGCCCTCGCCTACTTCCACGACGCGGTCGTGTACGAGGAGGAGACCATGGACTGGATGCAGGGGGCGCCTCGGGCGCCAATGTCCGTCAGCGAGTGCGACGAGCTCTGGGACCGGATGGTGAGGTCGCATAACACCAAGAAAGGTGAGTATGCGATCCTCTGTAACCGCTACACGATGCTGACGCTGAGGGCCTCGCTCGACGCGGAGGGCAGAGGCACTGACGCCGTGAGGGCAAAGCTGGCCTTCATGGAAGAGAAGGTGAACGCCGGAACCGAGGGCGTTGTTGGCGACTCAGTGATGAAGAAGTGGCTTGAGGAATTCGACTCCTCCAAATCGCGCTCATTGATGACGGCGACAGCGAAGCAGGCGGCGCTGGCGGCCAAGGCGACCCTGGGTGGGCGCAGCGACTCCCGTATCGGTCAAGGACGAGGGAGAGGAGCGCCATCGACGCCCAGTACAGCAACGGGTAAGGGTGCCAAGGGCTCCCAACCCGCCAAGTAAAATGTGCCTATCGGCACCAGACCTGACCCCTGTTGCTCCGGGGGTTCAGGTCAAGAGGCGTACCCTCCAGGAGGAGGTACGCTCTCGGCGGGGAGCATGGCGCGCAGGTGGCGCGAGCAGCGAGGTGCTGCACTGGATTGCTCGTGGAGCGAAGATGCGGTGGGTGAAAGGCCCACCACCCAAGTTCGATCACGGTACGTCGTTGAAGGACTTGACGGTGGCGCAGCAGCAATGGTTGTCCGTCGAGAAGGAGTGAGCGCTGCTGTCGGGCGCTTGGGTGAGAGCACATCATCGAAGCCACGTATCCCGCGTCTTCTTGGTGAAGAAGCCCGGCGAGAACAAGTGGCGGCTCGTGATGGATCTGAGGTGGCTAAACTTCTTTTGCGTGAAGTCGCACTGCAAGATGGAGACTCTGAAGAAGCTGCGGAGGCTGGCGAGCGAGGGCGACTGGTGCTTCACCTTCGATCTCAAGGACGGCTACCACGCAGTGGGGATCGACCCGGAGTTCCAGAAGTTCATGCAGTTCGACATCCAAGGGGAGTTGTTCCAGTGCGGAGCTCTCCCCTTCGGGTGGTCGGATGCACCGAGGGTCTTCGTCAAGTTCATGAAGACGCTCGTGGAGTTGCTCCGGTCTCCTCAGGCGGGAGAAGATCGGCGAGAGATCAAGAAGATGCTCGGGGGAAAAGCTGTTCAGCGACGATGGGCTGTGAGGAGGCGCGAAGGTGGACTTCACCGAGGAGCGGACCAGGCTGGGGGCGAGGGTACTGCCGTACATGGACGACTTCATGGTGATTACGAAGACGAGAGACGAGGCCTACTTTCAGCGAGATCGCGTTACTCGTCTTCTTTCTCGACTCGGGCTGAGTCGAAACGAGAAGAAGGGAGTCTGGGAGCCGACGCAAGTGGCCGTGCACCTGGGGCTGGAGGTGGACTTGAAGGACGGGCTGTTCCGAGTGACGGAGGATCGTCTACAGAAAATCCACGCGAAAGCCAAGGGGCTGATCTGTCGAGCTGCTCGAGAGAAGCGATGGGTGCAAGCTCGGGAGCTGGCGGGGTTCAACGGCCTCTGTCAGTCAGTGTATCTGGCGGTACCAGCGGCGAGGCTGTACCTCCGCGAGCTCTATTTCGTCCTGGGCACGAAGAAGAGCTGGGGATCCAAGGTGAAGCTGACAAGGCAAGCCTGGGGAGACCTGGAATGGTGGGCGCGACTGCCGGCGTCGAGCCGGTGGAACGGGCGCAAGATCTGGAGAAGCCCGACGAGGGCGAAGTTGCACACGGACTCCTCGATGTACGCTTGGGGAGGTGTGCTCAACCTGAAGAAGGAAGCGAGGGGCTTCTGGCCGGACGAGCTCAGGGAGTGCCACATCACGCACTTGGAGCTCGAGGCCGTGCACAAGACGGTGAGATCCTTCCTGACCGAGCTGGAAGGGAAGGTCGTGCGGCTTTACTGCGACAACCAGGCGGTGGTGGCGATGCTTTCGCACTTCACGTCGCGGAATCCCGAGCTAATGAGGAGGATGAGGAGACTCTGGAAGCTGCTGGACCTGCACGACATCGAGTTGCAAGCCCGGTACATCCGCAGCGAGGCGAACGAGTGGGCAGACCGTCTGTCCAGGGACAAAGACTTAGACGACTGGAGGATCAACCGCAAGTGGTTCGACTACGCCGAGACGCCTTGGGGCAAGCACACGGTGGACCGCTTCGCTTCGGAGTTATCTCGGCAAGTCGCGAGGTACTACAGCGGGTGGCACGATCCGGAGTGCGAGGGCGTGGATTCGCTGGCGTACGACTGGCGGGGAGAGACCAACTGGGTCAACCCGCCGTGGCGGCTACTGGACGAGGTGGCCCACAAGCTGCGGGAAGAAGGAGCAGCAGCAACGGTGGTGGCGCCCTACTGGCCAGGGCAGGCGTGGTTCCGAGAGCTGGAGGCGCTGTCAGCCGAGGTGGTGATCATGCCCCGACAGCGAGATCTGTTCACTCCGAGCAGGCTGGGAGGGTCCGTGCTGCTCGGAGCCTCAGGCTGGGACGCAGTCATGTTTCATATCCCCAGCTCCCAGTGAGCTGCCACTTACGTGGGAGGGGAAATGAAACGGTGGTGGAGAACCTCGACGATCATGAAGAGGTGAGATCTGGCTGCAAAATAGAAATATTTTGGCCGGATGATCAGCTCTGGTACCCTGGGACGGTGGGGGTGACAGGAGCTGACGGTAAGAGAAAAATTGAGTACGACGACGGGGACATCGAGTTCCTCGAGCTGAGCAAGGAGAAGTATCGGCTGCCGACAGCCGAGGCTCCGACGTTGGAGCCAACGTGGAGAACGGCAATGTTAGCGCACTGGTCAGCCAAGTTGGGAGACGGAGCCCTGGCGGACGAGGCAGCAGAGATGCAGGCGGCGGCGCTGCGGCCTTCTACGGCAGGAAATTACGAAGCCCACTGGAAGACCTTCGTGGACTTCTGTGTGGAAGAAGGATTGCCCTGGTTGCCGGCAACTGAGGGCACCGTACTGAAGTACATCGCCTTCCAGAAGCGGCGAGGAACGGTGAGAGGATCTTCTCTGCAGCCGTACCTCTCAGCAATCAACAATTTTCACGAAGACTTTGGGCACGACGGGCCAGCTAAAGGGCGTGCTGTCACTAGGGCCGTGAGAGGCATGGCGGCGATGCAGACAGAGGCAGAGGAGGAGCAAGGTTGCTCGGCAACGGAGAGGACGTGGCTGCCGGCTGCGGCAGTACGTCGGGTGCACCAGGCAGCAGATGAGATCGTGGTGGACAGTCGTGAGAGCCTGGAGCTCTTACGATCCTGTGTGTACGTGGTGGTGGCCTTCGTGACCTTCGGCAGACCTCAGACAGGTACGGCAATGCTGAGGGAGAGTCTACTGCGGGACGGCAGTGGGCTCTCGGTGGTGCTGCAGAAGGAGCAAGGGAGGAACCACACGAGAACAAAACGGAGGCTCCACATCCCGGTGGACGGGGTGAAGGGCCTCCATGAACTGCTCGAGCTGTGGGAAACGGCTCGAGATGATGCATGGCTGAACGATGCACCGACGAGGACATCGGGGACAGCAGGCACGGCCAGCTACTGGAGGCTGCCGTGGGAATCTGGCAAGCACATCAAGGCCTCGGAGGCCAACGTGTGGATCGGAAACGCTTTACAACACGTGGGCTGTGTGCCTCCGGAAGGAGGGCACTACTCAGCCCACAGCACTCGGAAAGGTGCAGCAACGTGTGCACGTGCAGTGGGGGTGACGATGGAGAAGGTGTGCTTCTTCGGGGGGTGGAGCCAGCTGTCATCAGCAGTGCTGGCTTACATCGACCCCACTGCAGTGGCGGACAATGACATGACCTACTACTTCGGGTGGTTAGCACCGGGATGGAAAAGTGCTCTGCAAGATTCAGTAGAGTGACGACAATCTCGGGGAAATGGCAATTAGAATCCGTGTGCAAAAAGAAATGGTTAAATTGGAGCTTGCGAAAATCTAGTGGTTTCTGCCACGTGTGAATCTCACTGTAGTTCCCTAGAACGAGCCCGACAGTCGTCACACGACGGTTCGAGGCTCGTGTCCAGGAAATCCGAAACCGACAAAGTCTCGGAAACCGACCATCGGTTCAGCTCTGTTCCTTTTGCCTTCCCAACCCACCCAACCCAGGAATCTCTGTTCCTTTTGAATGGACTGAAACATATCCATCAATAATAGACATTTCCTAACTTATGTAAGTCTGGCTGGGAGCTCAGACAGCCCTGGTCAGACAAATGCTATTCTTTGTAATGGATGGCAGGCAGTGTGCCTTTTGGCAATTAGAATCCGTGTGCAAAAAGAAATTATCCTTTGATCCCCGGCTTGGGTATATAGTGCAGCTGATCTTCTGTGGTTACGGGGTGCCAAAGGAGTCAGTCCAAGGATAAACACACACAAAAGGAACCAGTCCAAGGATAAACACACACAAACGACAGGTGTCGGAGGGGTTGGCCACACAGGGCTCGGCCGGGTTGGCGATGCTTGAGCATGGTGGGACGGACAAGGGTACGAGGAGGTTGCCAGGTGGCGGCATGGCTTCCAGGCGCAGGAAGGCTGTTGTACGCAGAAAGACCCACCTGCTTCGCCAGCACCTCCTCTTGCGTCAGCTCGATCCCAGAAGCCTCCTCCTCGGCTTTGATCTTCCGCTTGCGCCGGAAGTTGATGGCCACGTAGGCGAGCGCGAATACGAGGGCAAGCATCCAGGGCATGCCTACGGCTTGCCAGAAAGTGAGCCAGAATCCCCCAGTGCTGTCGAGGAGCGGCATGAAGTGGTAGGCGAAGCACTTGAAGTTCAGGAAGAAGCCCACATCCAGGTTGATCACCAGCAGGTTGGAGGTGTAAACGGACAAGTAGTCCGGCAGCAGCTCCTCCCGGAAAACGGAGGTGATTTGACTCATCACCTGCGCGTGCCCAGCCACGAACCACCAGCCTACGGCCCTCGGAGCTATCCGCACGCACGGCAACGTGAGAAACCGATACGGTGAAGTCGCCACGTGGGGTTTTGGGGTCATGTGGCTGCAACCGAGCAGCGGGACGCCCACATCCTTCATGAGAGTTTTAGGGTTTTTTAGGGTTTTAGGCTCACAACCAGGGGCTGCCAGCTCCATCGGCGAGTGTAATCGCATTTAGGGGCTTCCTGGCGCAGCTGCGAGCTATATTCCCGAGTCTTCCGGCAGCTGATATTGACCCACTTCCGAAAAACATATCGGATGGAGAGGCGGATTTTCGGCGACCCTTTGCAGAGTGGCGCGGCCAATGCCATTATGGCAAGTGGCTCGTTTACGGCCGCGCGATCATGCTGGGACCACCTTGCGCGTATGGCGGTGGAGAGAGAATTTCTAGGACATTGTAGGGGAGGGTCTATGGCACCCACTACAGCCCATTACGAAGCCGCATTCTTAGGGTCTGTAGGGAACGTTACATGAGACCACCTACGTGAAGCCCACCACAAGGCGCATCATTTTGGAGGCGTTTAGCGGACTCGTGGCATTACCTGCACGTAGCCCACCACGAGGCCGAGGGCGTTTTTTGCTTTGAGCATGAGGACGGAGTTCTTCTGAAGCCTGCCATCCATCACGGCCTCCTCCAGCAATTTCGGATCGTACACCTTTATGAAGAGCGTGAATACGAACGTCAGCGCCAGGCCAATCAGGATGGGTACCACGATAATCATGGTGATGATGCGACCCTTCGAGGGGCAATCCACGCATTTGTCCTTGAGCACCGTGCTGCTCGTACTCTCGCTGCATACCACCGGCAGCTGGCTCCCACAGCGCACACCATTGAAGTATGCTTCGGTGTTGCAGAGCTCCAACTCCTGCGGCGCCGCCTCCCTCCAACACCGCCCCCTCATCTGTTTGAGAGCGCATCGACCAATCAGGCGCGCTTCGGCGCCACCGACTGAGCATCAACAGGTGAGCATTCGGCGCCGACTGCCCATTCCGTACGAATACACCATCAGCACAATGTGCACGACAAAACACAAATGACGAGATTTCGATCGCGGCAGCGAACATACGAAGGTGGGCATGCGAAGCCAGAAGGCATGCGGCTATCACGAAGCCCAAACTGTCAAGGACAGCGACTAACGGCAACTCTACTGTGGCACTGGAGGGGCTTGTAGTGGCAGCCAGAAACGAGTGAGGGTTGCAATAACATGCTTGCTCAGAGCCATGCTGCCGGAGTGCTAATCAGGGGAAGCGGGGGGGGGGGTGCCTTGACGGAGTCCCCTACGATTCCGCTGCCATTTGCATGGTCCGTGCCAACGACCGCCTGTGGCGTCCTTAAATCGTAACGCAGCGCGACTTTGAGTGTTCTGTACCCTAGACCGGGCTGTGCTTCCTGGACGGTCGGATCATGACAAGGTGCGTCGGATCTCCTTGGATCGAGATTCGATGGTTGTTCTGAAGTTTTTGGAGGAATCTCGACAGAATCAGAGAGGGTGCGCGATTCTGTGCTGGTGTGCGGCAGCGTCGAGGGCAACCCCCGAGCCGGAGGTGCGTGCGCACCTCGACCATAGCCAGTCCGGCGCCGTAGCGGCGCGAGCCAGCTCTTGCATTGCACGCATCTGCATCCGCCTCATCCTCGCCCTCCACGGCCTCCCCCGTGGTGCAGGCCTCCCCTACCTGCGCATGAACGAGCGCAGCTCACAATTTCAACAGACTTTGGGAATACTGAAGGGTCACAATAGGCTGCCGTCCGACACCTCCCGAGTCGAAAGCGGAAACAGCTGCACCGCCCCCGATGTGGATATGAGACTAGTGAGAGAAATCGATGAAAATGCAAAGCAACTGCGGTCCAACCCATTGCCCCGTGGATCATCAACACTCGATACGCAGGAAGGCGGATGGGGGCCCACCTGGCAGCTGTACACGCGGTCCAGGAGGCAGGCTGCGGCCTCGGGCGCGCTCAGCTTCGTGGCACAGTGCTGAGACTGTGGTGCCAGCCAGCTTCCCTGGCACACGGTGTACTGGTTACTTCCGTGGCACTGGATGTGGCCTTCGCAGAGGCCGTCCATGATATGCGTACAGGCGTCCTCACAGGACACACATTCGGAGCTGTTGTCGAAGGAGAGTGATCCCTCCGGGCATGGACGGCACACGGCTGTCTTGAGGGACCCGGAGAGGTACTCCCCTTCGTTGCAGTATCGCAGCGGCACAACCGTGACATTCGAAATCACGGGCGTCCCCGCCAACGTGGATTCGAAGCGCAGCCGGCACTGCGCTCCTGGCACCCCCTGCAGCTGGATCGTCTCCACGAAGCTGACCTCGCCGTTCGACACAATCTGCAGGGCGGAGCATCCTCAAGCAACAACCTCACACGCTCTCAAAGTCATCCCGAGACCCGGCCCGCCCATGACCGCAGCCGTGAGGCGTGTGCATGCGGCGGAAGTGTGCATTCCACTGCCAACAGGCTTGGGGTGCAACTCACCTTGCGCTGCCCCGTGCCGGTGATCGAGCATGTGTCCGCGTCGGCCGGGACCACCTCCACGTAGGAGGAGTTGTCCACGGAGACCATCTGCCCAAAGGCATCGCGGACGCTCACAACGATGCTGTTCTGGACGTTGATATTCCCGGCTTCCTCCACCTGAAGCAATGCCACATGGAGCGCCACGCCGGGGGTGGCCCACCCGTCTGCTGTGGAGTACGCCGCAAAACTGATGCCCTCGACCAGCGTGCAGTTCTCGCACGGTGGGTGGGTCGGGGAGGCGCCGAGGTCTAGGGGGTCCCAGAACCCCACGAACCCCCCCTGGGTGGCGTTGTTCCCCTCCAGACGCAGTGCCACCAGCTGCACCGTCGCAGCCCCTTCCGCTCTTTCCGTGAAGAAGAAGGCCCCGCCGTTCGACGCCGTGTTGGCCGAAAAGTTGCACCCCTGCACCACGGTGCTCTGATTGGGCAGCAGCTCCACATACACCGCCGCGCCACCCTCTGCCGCCACGTTGGCGTGCAACGTCGAATCCCGCAGGTGAAGGTCGCCGGCAGAGTGCACCGCCCCGCCATCTCCCTCCGCGTGGTTACCCACGAAAGAGCACCCTGCGACGTCCGCCGAGCCCCCGTGTTCCACCCGCAGCCCGGCGCCGCCCTCCGCAATCTGCCCCTCGAACGCCGTCGCCGTCACACGCACCACGGTGCCGTTCCCGACGAACAGCCCCGTGCCTGCATTGCCCTCCAGCTTCACCCCAGTCACCGCTGCCTCCCGCACCTCCAAAAGGTGGACGGCTGACGCCGTCTCCGCACACTCGCCCTCCACTTGCGCTAAGTTCATCGCGATGTGAACGCTGCGGAGAGTGAGGTTGGAGCTGATGGCACGCAGCGCCGAGCCAGCGCTCAAGGCCGCGTTACCCTCCAGACAAACGTCGAAGGCACCCCATGCGCACCCCGTACCCAAGGAGGCGCTCGTCGAGGAGTTGCTCGACTGCGTCCCATTGCTGGACTCCGCTGCCGCCACCTGAGCCGCGCGGGCCCCACCATCCGAGGCCAAGGCTTCCTTCGGGGCTCCTTCGGGGCTCCTTCGGGGAGCTTCTTCATTCTTTCTCACGAAATCATGGCCGAGTGCAAGCACGGACTCCTCGGAGAGGTGGATGGCCCCCCCCCTGGCCGCTATGTTGAAAGCGAGGTATATGCGATCGGCGATTGAGGCATTGCTGGACTCTGCAAGCGACACTGCCCCGCCATAGGTGCTCGCTGTGTTGTAAGTCATGTTCACCCGGAACATCAGGACCGTGGCACCGAAGGAGTTCACGCCCCCTCCGTCTACCTGCGCCCACCAGACCGGGGCCACATCACGCCTGCCGCATGCCAAGCAGTCTCAGCATTCCCAAACCCCCCACAGAGGTGAAGGGGGGCAACGGAACCTGCTTTTCCCGCAAGGGATATCAGATGGGAGGCGGGCTGAGGCGGCGAGCAGATGCGCTGAGGGGGCGAGCAGGTGCGCTGAGGGGGCAAGCAGGTGCGCTGAGAGGGCGAGCAGGTGCGGTGGGGGCAAGCAGGTGCGCTGAGAGGGCGAGCAGGTGCGCTGAGAGGGCGAACAGGTGCGCTGAGGGGCAAGCAGGTGCGGTGAGGGCGAGCAGGTGCGCTGAGAGGGCAAGCAGGTGCGCTGAGAGGGCAAGCCGGTGCGCTGAGGGGGCGAAGGTGCGCTGAGGGCGAGAGGTGCGCTGAGGGGGGCGAGCAGGTGGGCTGGGGAGGTGAGCCGGCGGGCTGAGGGGCGTGAAGGTGCGCTGAGGGGGCAGGGCGCTGAGGGCAGGTGGGCTGAGGTGAGCCGGCGGGCTGAGGGGGTGAGCAGGCGTAGACGATTGTGTTCCTCATGGCAAAGGAGTGTGCACCTTCTCTCCCAAGATACACATGCGCGAGGATTCGATGCTTTTGCGAATTCGATCTCAGATTTTGTCAAAGACTGGGATGGGGAAAGAAAAAGGGCGAGAGGGGCGACAGGGGCACGGGG
The DNA here is from genome assembly GCA_001247695.2 of Cymbomonas tetramitiformis. NCBI lineage: Eukaryota > Viridiplantae > Chlorophyta > Pyramimonadophyceae > Pyramimonadales > Pyramimonadaceae > Cymbomonas > Cymbomonas tetramitiformis. Next base: position 38,785 of record LGRX02034117.1, read on the forward strand.
CTGTTTCCAATCAAACTAGGCACTCAACACTTCGGTGGTATATACGCAGGCTGCTGACCCATGTCGGAACTACTTTTTTGCCGCCATTTCCGAAAAGGAAGTTTGGAGCCTGGTGACGCGGGCTTCTTCTGCTGGAGCACTCGCCGGGCGCGTGCGCGTGCGTGACGCTGCCATGTTGTGTGACGGAAATCTTGCAGACCCTTCCCCTGGTTCGGTGGGAAATGATCTCGGGTCGCCTGAGATCGATCTCTCAATATTCAGCGTCTAAATGAATCGGAATAAGCCCCCTTCCACCCCTCCCCCCTAGGGCTGAAGGCGCCTACGCACCTGCGCCCAGTTACCATCGATTTGCACATCGGCAAGCATGATGTCACAATTGCGAGAGGCACTGATACCCCCTCCGGAGTACCTCTCGGCGCGGTTATCCCTGACATACACAAAGTCGGTCACACGCAGCACCGTCCTGCCCGCTTCACCCAGATCCTTCAGACCCGACGATAGGCTCAGACCACCCCCCTCCGCAGCAACGTTGCCGTCCACTCGGCTGCCCCCGGCCACCTCGGTCAGAGACGCTGCAGAGCTCATGATCCCACCGCCCTTGTCGCCTGCGAAATTATCGGAGACCGTCGATTCCTCTCTCACCACCAGGTGCGTGTATTCCCCAATGAACACGCCACCGCCTGCCCCCCCTCCCCCCGTGTCCCTCACCACCAGGTGTGTGCTAATGGGTTTGAACTTTTTTTCATGACGACTCTCAAACAAGAGGTATCGGCATCAGAGAAAGCCGACGATGTGTGCGTGCTTATCCTTGGACCGATGCATTTGGCAACCCTAACTGCCAAAGATCAGTGTGCGTGAGTGTGTGTTCATCCTTGGACTGACTCCTTTGGCACCCCGTAACCACAGAAGATCAGCTGCACTATGTACCCACGCCGGGGATCAAAGGATAATTATGAACACACACTTCGGGACACTCATCCAGAATTTCCGGAGCTCTGCCGTGAGGAATGGGACCCCCTAAGCCTCGCACAGCCATTAGAGCTGTGTGTGTGTGTGTGAATGGATTTGGACTTCCTTTGGTGACGAATCCCAAACAAGAGGTATCGGCATCAGAGAAAGCTGCCGTCGTACCCTGCTCCGAGGATCAAACCATTTCACACACTGTTAGTGGCTGGCCGACGTTCACCAACCAGGTGTGTGTACTCTGCAATTCACATTAGGCCGCCACCTGCCCCTACCGTCCATCCCAGAAAAAACATGAAACGGAAAGAAGATCCTGAATGAATGTCTGCAAAAAAAACAAATCAGCATTCTCACCACCAATCCGGCGGTTCCCAGCGCATCGCGTTCTCTGCCGCTGAGAGTGCTGCAGCTGCCGGTAAGCACAATGCTCGTTCGTGCATCTCTGCGGTGGCAGGGTTTACTCGCCCCTCTTGGGAGCTCACTGAGAGCGGGGCTCGGGCTATGCGTCGCGACACACAACCCCCGCGGCGGGGCATGGAGGAGGCGCCAGCCAGCATGACATGATTGTGACGGACCCCTATCACCCTCAATGATGCTTCGCCCGGTTGCCGGTGGTGAGAGAGGTTGGGAGTACCATTTTGGCCGGCAACGTTTCTGCGGACCCGGCTGCTCCCCTCGATGGTCATGTTGCCGGTCATGGTGAAGAATCCCCCGCCGTTCCCCAGCGCTCGGTTGTCGCTCACCTCGCTTGCCTCCACCACCATCTCCGACCCCGAAAGAGCGACAACCCCGCCCCCACCACCGAAAGCATAGTTCCCTGTGATGTTCGATCTGTTGCGCCCCTCCAGCCCGCCCCCCACATCTCTCCGTCAGATGACCACACCCTCAACCTTCGAGACGTGGTGTATCGGGGGGTCTCTCCGTCAGATGACCACACCCTCAACCTTCGAGACGTGGTGTATCGGGGGGTCTCTCCGAAGCCATGGAGACAGTCACCGCAGGCTAAGCCCCCTTAAACTGGGCGCCGAGCTTCCTCGCCATGCTTAGGGGTTTCAAAACATGTGTTTAGTTTACACAGGGACGGCCAGGAGAGCGTTGAGTCCGGATGCTGAGGAGGAATCTGTCTTTGGATGCTGTCGGGGGAGGGCAGCGAGGAGGAGTACAACGAGTGGGGGAGCTGGAGCAGTGCGGAGCGGCGCAGGTGGGGCCGGTCCTTCAGACGGGGCGCGCATCGAGGTCTTTTGGCCTGACCAAGCCCAGGAGGGGAACACGGCTTGGTTCCCGGGCGTTGTGGGCTGCTGGCACCCTTGTGCAAAGAGGTCAATTGTGAGAGCAGAGCGGGCAGACCTGTTCATGACGGAGCTAGAGTCCACGTATAGGCCGCCACCGGATCCCGCACCGGCCAGGTTGTGCGTCACCGCGCTGTCAGTCAGCTGCAGGTGTGCCATGGCACACAGCCCCGCGCCATCACCCTGAGCGCTGTTCTCGCTTACTCGGCATCCTCCGCGTATCACGATCCCCGCCGTCGCCGACTTGGACCCAAACCCGCCGCCGCCGTTGCCCTCGGCCCTATTCCCGGACAGAATGGTCTGCCCGTCGAGCACTATATCACCATTCGCATAGAACCCGCCCCCGTCACCCTCCCGGGCCTCGTTGGACGTGAGAAGGGCGCCCTGGCCCATGACGGAGCAGCGGGTCTCGGCATACACCCCGCCACCCTCCCCCGCAGTGTTGGCCGTCACCTCACTGTGCATGATGGTCAGCAATAAGCATGCCGCTGAGCCGTAGACCCCGCCACCTTGGCCGTTTGCGCGGTTCTTGCTCACCGCGCTGCCGTTATGAACCCCCAGCACGCCGTTCTTACCCAAGAAGAGCCCCCCGCCAGAAGTTGTTGCCTTGTTGCGGCTGACCTCGCTCCCGCCAAGCTCCAGACTGTTCGATGGTCCGAGGTATACTCCTCCACCGCTTGCGTCTGTCACCTCTCAGCTCAGCCCCCCGTCACCAATTGAGCAGCGCAGAGCATGTCGCACTAACACGCCCCGTTGAAGACACTCCGCGGCACTGCAGACTCAGCCTGTGAGGCACCGCAGGTTCAGCATGTGATGCGAGTGGTGCGCAACAACGGTCCAACAGATGCGTGTGATTGGTCCATGGAAAGCCCTAAACCCCGCCACATCATCGTGTGACAGCCGTGGAGCCTCGAAGTGGTAGAGCTCTGCCGCGCTCATTCTCCTCCGCATTCAGAAAACGCCATTTCGAGCAAGTTTGTTGCCGTAAAGTCTCGTCAGGATAGACCATATGGCGCGCCAAGCCACATCTCGCATCGCTCATCACACATCATCGTCACACGCAAGGCACTCGAGTCACTTAACTCCTATGCTGTAATCTCCGGCGTTTCCGCGTGTCCAAATCGATCAATTTATACTCCCAATGAACGCCAATTTGAACCCCTTTGACACCCCGTACCAAGACATTCGATAGCTCAAATTGTACCTGACCATGCCAAGAAGAACTTGGTTCCAACCATACACTTGTATGTTTTCATATACATCTCACAAAGCAACGACCTGGCCAACAATGCCGTGGAAATCCCAAATCCCATTACAGCTTGGAAATGACAGAACGGAGCTCTACAGGCTCTTTACAAATGCCCGCACAGCCATGTGGTGACGGCGGTGGCTACACCCCCCCCATACACACACACACACACACAAGGCGGCGAGGGTGAGCAGTGCGGCCTGGCTTGGTGGGTTTGCACAAGTCTGGGAGGATATGCGGGAGCTCTTCCCGACGGTGACGGCGGGGACCGAGGACCTCGGGGCTGAGAGCGACTTGCCGTATGTCGCTTCTTTGCAAGCGGCCATGCGGAAGGTGTCAGAGGCGGTGGAGGTGATTGAGGGGCCAAGGGTAGCAAATGAGCATTTGCCACCACAAGTGCCGAAGGCGGACGACGTCAAGAAGTTGAGTGATTACAGCAGGTCTCAAAAGCGTGCCCAACGGGTCTATGCTGCTGTCCTCCACTCTGCGGATTGGCTTTGGCTGGCTGGGCACGTGGGGGCGTCTCGGCTCCCCTGGCTTTTCTCGGTGACCTTCAACAGCATTGGGCCGGCTTTCTTGAGGGGTGTGCCATGTTGCCCAGCCCTGGAGCTCGGTTCGGCGGAATACCGGGTGGCCCTGCGGCACATTCTTCATGCCGAGCAACCCCTCCTTGGCCAGGCGGAGGAGTGCCCCGATTGTGGGGGAGAGCGGGATCCTACCGGGACACACTTGTTGGGGTGCCGGGGAGGAGCGGGGGCCGGTGGAGGAAACTGGTACTCTTTCATTCACCACAAGCTGCAGAGGGTGCTATTCGAGGTGGCCAAGTCTGCTTATCCTTTGGCGTCTGCGTTGCACGATGATTTCGTGGGCCACTCGACCTACTCACCGAACCATTGCCCAGATGTGACAGCGCTGGATGCAGAGGAGCCGGGGCAGCATGTGCTGTTTGATGTGGCCACGGCGCGGCCGATGTCGGACGCGCACCTGGGAGCGGCCATGATGGCCCCCGGGGCGGCGGCGAAGAAGGTGGAGGAGAGCAAGGTTGCAACGTACGGAGATGTTCGCCCACACCACTTTATTCCCTTTGGGGTGGAGGTGTACGGTGGGCTCGGGCCTGCGGCGTATGGATTTCTTCAGAAGATGCAGCGGTGCTTCAGGGAGCGGCGGTACATGGAGGAGAATGTGGAAGGAGGAGAGCAGGTGGATGGCGATGGAGACGAGGACCGGGACGAGGAGACGACACATGATGGGACGATGGGCTGGAAGGAGAAGTGGATCCGGAAGCTTTCTTTCGCACTCGCACGAGGGGTTGCTGGGCTGATCATCAGGCGGGCTGTGGGGCGGTGCCCGCCCGGAGTAGGGTGGCGCTGGGCTGGCGGAGGGCGTGTGAGAGAAGGCATGGGCCCAAACCCGGATCGAGGGGGGGCGGCTCAACGGGAGGGGATGGAGAGGTTGACGTTGATGGATGGACAGGGCGTGGGAGGGCGCGATCGAGGAGATAGACTACGTCACGCAGGATGGATCAGGTGGTGGGACGCAGGGGTCTGGGGGGACGCAGGATGAGCAGTCTGAGCAGGCTTCTGGTGGGGCGGACGAGGCAGGCGCGATGGCATCGAGGCTCCTGGAGAGCATGGAGGATGTGCGGCGGGAGGCAGAGCACCTGCGCACTGGGAGGGATCAAGAATGGGGGCACCGCCGAGGCGCAGTCTGGAGAGGCGCATGCGGGCGCAGGTGGGCACAGCCGGGCGGCGACAAGTGTCCAGGACATCCTGGCGGAGTGGCATGACCTCTCATCGCCGGGCCCGGAGGTGGGGTCTGGACTCAAGAGCGGAGGGGGGCCTCGCCGGAGCAAGCAATGGCCTTGGCTGAGGGAGGGGTGGCCACCTTGATGGGGGCGAGCAGGCGGGTGGCCGGCCTTCTTGAGCGGGTTGCTGGCATGGGGGCAACTGGTGAGGGTGACGTGGGAGATGTGGGGAGGCTCGCGGGTGGAGTTGACACACGCCGGGCCCCTCAGAGCCCGGGGGCCCATCCCGGCAGCGATGACCACTTACAACAGGTTGCACGGCAGCATACGGCATCTCATCAGCTTCTGGGCCCATTGGGCGAGGTTGCTGGCCGTGCCGGAACTAACGGTGAGCAGCTGTCGGGAAGGCGAAGACCGGATGGTGAACTATCGGCCACCGGGAGGGCTTGGGACGCACAGGCATGTCAGGGGATGGGACCCCAAGTAGGAACAGCGCAGAACAACAGTGGCGGAGCAAGTGTGGAGCGCATTGGTCAGATTCGCAGACATTTGGCGGGGTTTCCGGCGCAAGAGCTTTGGGGAGGGAGTGGTGAGAGGGGGTTGCAGATGCAGTTTGGCAGTGGGCGCGCAAGGTCAGGTGGAAACAATGTGGTTTTTCACTCTCAGCCCTTGGGGATTGCGCTTGGGAACATGACACATTTGATGGGTGGGCAAGGATGCCCCTGAGGCCAGGCTTTGGGATTGGGAGGGAGCAAGGTGGTGTTGCGGAGCGCAGGATTCATGGTGGGAGCATGGCTAGCGCGACTCAGAGGGTGGATATGAATGGGGGCCATTGGCAAAGTGACAGTGCGCGAGCGGGGCGGTTGCAGAGGCGCTCTAATGGCTGTGCAAGGCTTAGGGGGTCCCATTCTTCACGACAGAGCTCCGGAAATTCTGGATGAGTGTCCCGAAGTGTGTGTTTATAATTATCCTTTGATCCCCGGCGTGGGTACATAGTGCAGCTGATCTTCTGTGGTTACGGGTTGCCAAAGGAGTCAGTCCAAGGATGAACACACACACACACACGCACGCACGCACAATTCAAGTGAAATGGTTTGATCCTCTGAGCAGGGTACCACTGCAGCTTTCTCTGGTGCCGATTCTTCTTGTTTGAGATTCGTCACCAAAGGAAGTCCAAATCTATTCACACACACACACACGGGTTGCCAAAGGAGTCAGTCCAAGGATAAACACAAACACACACACGGCATCGATGACCCATCCCGGCAGCAATGACCACTTACAACAGGTTGCACGGCAGCATACGGCATGTCATCAGCTTCTCGGCCCATTGGGCGAGGTTGCTGGCCGTGCCGGAACTAACGGTGAGCAGCTGTCGGGAAGGCGAAGACCGGATGGTGAACTATCGGCCACCAGGAGGTCTTGGGACGCACAGGCATGTCGGGGGATGGGACCCCAAGTAGGAACAGCGCAGAACAACAGTGGCCGTGCAAGTGTGGAGCGCATTGGTCAGATTCGCAGACATTTGGCAGGGTTTCCGGCGCAAGAGCTTTGGGGTGTGAGTAGTGTGAGGGGGTTGCAGATGCAGTTTGGCAGTGGGCGCGCTAGGTCGGGCGGGAGCAATGCAGTCTTTCACTCTCAGCCCCTGGGGATTGCGCTTGGGAACATGACACATTTGATGGGTGGGCAAGATGCCCCGAGGCCAGGCTTTGGGATTGGCAGGGAGCAAGGTAGTGTTGCGGAGCGCAGGATTCATGGTGGGAGCATGGCTAGCGCGACGCAGAGGGTGGATATGAATGGGCGCCAATGGCAAAGTAACAGTGCGCGAGCGGGCGGTTGCAGAGGCGCTCTTATGGCTGTGCAAGGCTTAGGGGGTCCCATTCTTCACGACAGAGCTCCGGAAATTCTGGATGAGTGTTCTGAAGTGTGCGTTTATAATTATCCTTTGATCCCCGGCGTGGGTACATAGTGCAGCTGATCTTCTGTGGTTACGGGTTGCCAAAGGAGTCAGTCCAAGGATAAACACACACACACACGGCATCTCATCAGCTTCTGGGCCCACGGGGCGAGGTTGCTGGCCGTGCCGGAACTAACGGTGAGCAGCTGTCGGGAAGGCGGCGACCGGATGGTGAACTATCGGCCACCGGGAGGGCTTGTGACACACAGGCATGTCGGGGGATGGGACCCCAAGTAGGAACAGTGCAGAACAGCAGTGGCGATGCAAATGTGGAGCGCATTGGTCAGATTCGCAGACATTTGGCAGGGTTTCCAGCGCAAGGGCTTTGGGGTGGTAGTGGTGAGAGGGGGTTGCAGATGCAGTTTGGCAATGAGCGCGCAAGGTCAGGCGGGAGCAATGCAGTCTTTCACTCTCAGCCCCTTGGGACCGCGCTTGGGAACACGGGACATTCGATGGGTGGGCAAGCTGCTTTGAGGCCAGGCTTTAAGGTTGGCAGGGAGCAGGGTGGTGGTGCGGACCGCAGGATTCATGGTGGGAGCATGGCTCACGCGACTCGGAGGGCGGATGTGAACGGGCGCCAATGGCAAAGTGACAGTGCGCGAGCAGGGCGGTTGCAGAGGCGCTCTCATGGCTGTGCGAGGCTTAGGGGGTCCCATTCTTCACGACAGAGCTCCGAAAATTCTGGATGAGTGTCCCGAAGTGTGTGCTGAATCCTTTGATCCCTAGTATGGGTACATAGTGCAGCTGATCTTCTGTGGTTACGGGTTGCCAAATGCATCGGTCCAAGAATTAGCACACACACATAGGCAGGGGCAATACCCAGACTCTCGGATATAAAAGTGAGTCTGGGCGAGATGGAACCTCATAGGACTTAGGGTGCCCGTGGCTAGTACTTCCAGCCGTGGTGGTTGGTGAACGTCGGCCAGCCACTAACAGTATGTGAAATGCTTTGATCCTCTGAGTAGGGTACGGCGGCAGCTGTCTCTGATGCCGATACCTTTTGTTTGAGATTTGTCACCAAAAGAAGTCCAAATCCATTCACACACAGGTGGTCGAGTTCCTGCGTAAGATACAGCGGCGTTTCGGCGGACGGCGATACAGAGAAGAGGATGTGGCGGAGCAGGAGGAGGTGGATGAAGGCGAGGACATGGGGGAGGATGAGGAGGGGGAGGTTCCACTTGATTGTTCTGTGGGATGGAGTGAGAGGTGAATTCGGGAGCGTTTGTTTGCGCTTACACGAGGGGTGGCTGGGATTTTCATCCGGCGGGCCCAGGGGCGATGCCCGCCCAGGGCTGGCTGGCGTGGGCCGGCGGTGGGGTTTTGGATGGAGGGGGTGGGCCCGGCCCTGTTCGTGGTGAGGAGGGGTTACAGCAGGTGGAGGGAGGGCAATTGGCTTTGATAGATATGGACGGCGGCGGAGAGGGCAGCTTCGTGACGCAGGCCAGTGAGCATGGGGGAGGACCGAGGGGTATTCTTGGAGAGTGATGCTTCACCGGCACGCGCCATGGAGCTGGCCGTGCAGGGGGTTGCGGGGATGGCAAGGGCTGGTGGTCGCGTGTGCCGGCTCGTGGAGGCTGGGGAAGGTAAACACAGCGAAGGGTTTAGGTTCGGGGGCATGGGAATGGGTGGGGGTGCCAGACCCGACTCATTCCCATTGCAGGCAGGCGCGGCTTGGCAGGCAGGCAGCTCTCAGACAGGCACAGGTGGAGGACGGGCGGCTTGCAGGTGGGATGAATTGAAGGAACAGTTTTGGTGGGAGCACTTGGAACGGTGGCCTGCGATTTGGCGAGGAGTCCGAGCGGTCAGAGCAGGCTTTGGGGGTGGTAAGCGAAGCTGAAATTATGGCGTCACGTCTCTTGGAGAGAATTCTGGGCAGCTGGCGGGATGAACGAGCCAGTGGGTGGCGGAGGGAGGATGACGAGGCCGGGTGTGATCAGGGGGAGCCGGTGGGTGGCCCTTTGGAGGCTCTGACTCAGGGCCCAGTCAACTTGGGTGCCCAAGGTGAGGGGGCCTCGGGGAGTGCAGGCGCGGGCAGCCAAGCAGCCTCGACTCAAAACCTGAGTGTGGATGACATCCTAGCGGATGTGGATGAGCTCCTGTCGCCGAGCTTGGAATGTGAGGTTTGTACGCAGGAGCGGAAACGTGATTTGGGCGGGATGGCGGAGGTGATGGAGGGGTTGGGGATCCTTGGGCATGGGGGGATGGATGAGGGAAGGAGAGGGTGTCTGGGAGGTGGCGCGGCTTTTGAGCACAGGCAGGATGTGAGGAGTGGGGGTAGTCGGCAGCAGCAATGACACATCATGGGAAGGGCACGGCGAGGACTGGCGAGACTAGGGGTGCCCTTCCCTCAGGCGTCTCCTGTGGGCCTGGCAGGGGCAACACCCAAACTCTCGGATGTATAAGTGAGTCTGGGCGAGCTGGAACCCCACGTGACTTAGGTTGCCCGTGGCTAGTACTTCCAGCGGTGGTGGTTGGTGAACGCCGGCCAGCCACTAACAGTGGGTGAAATGGTTTGATCCTCTGAGCAGGGTACGACGGCAGCTTTCCCTGATGCCGATACCTCTTGTTTGAGGCTCGTCACCAAAGGAAGTCCAAATCCATTCACACACGCACACGCCCTTCGGGCTCTAGATTTCGACCTAGGTCGGCAAACAGTCAAATCTGAAGCATAGTTTTAATTTGACGTTATATCCCCCCCCCGTCCTCCCTTCCAACCCCACCCCCTCACATCACACCCCCAGCCCACCCCTTCCACGGGGGAAAGGTTTGCCTCAGCTCCGCTGCCGCTGCCCGGAAACCAGGGAGTGTGCGTCCTTGCGTCAGTGTCACCATGCCATTTTTCGTCATTGTGTACGTGCTGCATGTTGTGCTTGTGCCGCGTCGGTGAATTTCTTGAGAAGGAGATCCACTCACCGGCCGAGTTCCCGGTGATCGATGCCTGGTTCCAGAGGAGGGCTCCTGCAAATTGCGTTCTTTTCGCGAGATAAATGCCGCCGCCGTTGCAGGCCGCACGATTGCCAGAGACCGCGCTGGCGTCCAGCACAACTCGGAACTCTGCTGCGCCGTCCTCCAGCATCAGGCACCCGCCGTTTGCCTCCGCGCGGTTGTCCTTGCAGGTACTGCCCTCGCGCATCTCCACCACGTTCGCCCCGAGCCCCCGTTCACCCCCCTGCCCCCTGCCCCTGCCACTGGCCGAAGAGGCACCCGTTGTCCTCCTTGCCCGCCGCGTAGTTGGCGCCTACGCTGCTGCCGGTCACTATCAGCTGCGCCCGCTTCATCGCATACGCCCCGCCCCCGGTGTCCGCAACATTCCCCGACAGGCTGCTCCCCCCGGCGAGCGTCGCGGAGGAATCCTCCCCAAGCCACATGCCTCCCCCGTTGCACCGCTCACAGGTGTTCTTGTCCACCATGCTGCCCTCCAGCACCTTCACGACGCTCCGCAGCCCGGTGGAGGCGTCCGACTGCAAGAAGAGTCCCCCGCCGTTGCCGGTCGCGTTGTTGTGTGACAGGGAGCTGGCGGACCGCAGCGTCACGTTAGCCCCCACCTGGAGCCCCTCCTCCTCTCCCCCCCAAGCCCCGGATCAGCTCCACTCGGCTCGCCACAGAGAGCCTGCTTACCTAGAGTTGGCATTGTCGAATCCCCTCGCACCACGGCGCCACACCCAGGGAATGCTGGGACAAAGCGTCGAGTCTCCAGGGATTTTTCAGTGCCTCTCGACTCTCCGCAGGTGCTCCACACAAGAACTCTGCGCAGCCGACACGTGGGAACGCCTTTCGAGTGACAGCTGCGGGAACCGAGAATCTCAATCGGGAAAACTGGAAGGGTAAAAAAGGCATCTTGATCCAACGACTGGGAAAACGAGGTTCGATCCATTGATGAAAAAACATAAGAAGTGCGCTGCAATTGGAATGAACATAACGGCGCCATCCACGTGATGGAGCGCTCGGAGGTGGCACGGGCTGGATGGCACCTGCGCAGCCACCCCACCGCCGTGCACCGCCGTGTTGCTCTCCACGACACTGCCGATCAGCGTGACAGAAGCTTCCTCCTCGGCGTGGATGCCTCCGCCGGACCGGTCCGAAACCGCATGTTCTGTCACGCTGCCGTGCATAATGAGCTGGGCGCCCTTTGCCAGATACACCGCTCCGCCGTCGCTGCCCCGCTCACCGCAGTCCCCGCAGTCGGTGCCGCTCTCGCAACGGTTGCCCTTATAAATCTCTCCGCTCTGCACCCTCCGACCCCCACGAGCCAGCTTGAGTCTTTCAGGCACCCTCCCAAACTCCCCCCTTCCCTGTAATACTCCCCCCAAGTCCTCCCAGGCTCGGGAGCTGCCGGAGGGCACACGAGCAGGACGGCGGAGCACCCTGCCCAAGCGGCGGCGAGCAGCGACCCACGTTACATCTTCGGGCTTCCCGTCCATTTCGGTCGATGTGAAGAAGAGTTCCTACTGACGATGGCTGCTGCTCAGAAACGAGGGACATGGACCCAAACCACAGTTGCTGCAAAGGCCCTCTGTGGTATGCCCTTGGGTTTATACAAATTCTACAATCGGGCAACATGTATAGCTGTACACGCAATCAGAAAACGAGAGGGTCGAACGGAAAAATAACGGTTCACACAAAGCGCGCCGAGATCAAGTCTGCGGTCGTGAAATGTCGGAGCATGCCGTCCGATGAGGAACAATACGCAAAGAATGCTGAGTTAGCATATTCGGGTCGGTCTGCTCCCATTCCGTCAAGGCAGGAGACCGCACGAGTGGGGCACGCTGCGTCTGGACGTCCTGGCCGTCCGCGCCCGCGCGTGGAGGAGGGCGCCATTGTGCACATGCTTGACTTAAAAGCCACGAGCGCTCAAAATCGCTATGGCTTTGTGGTTTCATGTAACTTCGGCGGAAGTAACTTTTGCAATGCGCAACAAGAAGTCCTATTGCCGTCGAGGTTGAATGAATAGGTGAATGGTTCAACTTAGTTCACATCGGCATTTCTGTGGAGGGAAGGGCGAACCGTGCTGCCTGGCCCTCCGTCTTCGCAGATTCCGTTGTTGGCGAAGATGCAGGTGTCGGTGCAGCCGCCGTTGGTGCAAATGCCACACGTCAGCGGGCAGGACTGCATGAAGAGCTCCTCTTCTTCCTCACTGAAGAGATGCTCCAGCCCAACTTCTTCCAGCACAGACACCACCTGGTCACATTTATGTGCCATGTGCTCGGTCGAGTTCGTTGCGTAAGCCGTCAGCCGCGCCATCGTGCCGTGGCAGTCGACCTCCGTGTCGTCCGTCGCATCATGCCACCTGCGCAGGTCCCTCTCGGCCGTGCATCGCAGCAGCTAAATGCGGAGAGGGTCGTAGATGGACAGCGTCCACCCTCCCAAGGACGAGGTAGGAGTGCAAATCAAACATCTCACGGCTGAGGCACAGCATACCGCACTACCCGGCAGCACCCTTGATTTGCCTTACATTGCCAACGACGTCCCGGCCCCACGTCTCACTACCTCACAGCAGCGATAATGCCCCAACCCACCTCTAGGCTTGCACGTGGCAGGAAACCCTAACCCTACCTAAACCTCCCACGTGGTGAAGGCCTACCGCCACCCAGCCTTATCATCAGCCCTAGCCCGGCCTAGCCCTCCTCCCAAGCCTCGCAGCGATGCCCAGCGATGCCGAGCCGAGCCGAGCCGAGCCCACGCCACACCCCTCACTTCACAGTAGCGGCATCACCCATAGCCACAACAATGTGCAACCCCGCCTGCACGCCCCCTCGGGGGGGGCTGGCACCTGTATAGGGCATCATCTGTGCAGTCCGACTTCCCGACGCCGCTCTGACCAATCAGGGATCCCTCGACAAGCACCGTGGAGTCCGTGCCAGCGAAGATGCTCCCTCCGTGGTTCCGCGCATAGCTCTTTTGCACAGAGCAGTTCTGAAGCGTGAGCGAGGTGTTGGACTCCGTGTACACCGCCCCGCCGCGACCAGCGGGGAACCTGGTGCCACAGTTCTCACAATTGGTACCGTAGCTGCAATAGCTATACGCGGCTCCGTTGTCCCATGCCCCATCAGAACAATAGTCACCATATGAGTAGCAGGTGTTCTCGCACAGCCCGCTGCGAGCAGTGTTGCCGATGAGAAGGCAAGCGCGCAGCACGGCGGAAGCGCCGCGAGCGAGAAACAGAGCGCCCCCATCCATGTTCACCACCCCCCCGTCCCGCAACACGAGCCGTTGGAGGAGCACGATCCAAGGGCCCTCGAGAATCTCGAAGAGCCGGTGCTGAGTGTGACCGTGCACCTCACACAGCGCCGTCCCCACGGCCTCGGAGAGGCTCCCATTGGTGGCATTCGAGTAGGCTGCATCTGGAGGCATCCCGCCGCATTCACCGAGGATCTCCAGAGACCGGCCTATGGCTGGTAGCTTGCCAGCGAGGGACACATTAGTGTAGAGCAGGATAGTGACGACGGTGGTGTTCGAGAGCCCTTCCGACAGATCCTCGAAGCTCCTCGCCGGGTCCTGAATCAATGCCACCGTGCCGTTGTGGAGAATACGCATAGCAGCGGAGGATGGGCTCCCAGGGGACGAGGGCGGGGGTGGGGGCCGCTCGAAGCAGGCAGCCTCGCATGACCCCCATTGGCCGTCAGTGGTGACGCACCAGCCGTACTCTGTGACATTCTCAAAGTAATCGTGGGTGCACGTGTCATATGTGTACGTGTCGAATGTGTAATCATATGCGTAATCCTTGTCGCCATAAAACGTGAACGGGAACTGGCACTTGCTGAATGCTGGCGCCGACCCGTACTGGCCGTCCGTGAAGCACCCTGCAAGAGGGGGGTGCACGAGGCGGGGATGTTCTTCAATGGATTTTAGCTTCGGTTTTCATAACGGATTTCAAAGATTGTTTTAGGGTTGCGCAACCGTGCGGGTGCGCAGAAGTGCGCCAACAGGGGGAGGCGGTGGAGAGGCGACGAGGCACACACCGGACCCACAGGTTGCGAAGGAGCGCACTCCACAGTCAGCGCAGTCGGTGCCGCACCCACAGAGGCTAGTGTGCGAGCCCAAGCCGCCGTCGTCGCAGAAGCCGTCGTAGTTGAGCCCCACGCACACGTCAAGACACTGTGAGAGCTCGGTGAACACCGCCGTGCCGTCGAACGGCGGCGGCGGAGGGGGTGCAGGAGGTGCCGGCGGAGACGGGGGCGGTGTGATCGGGGAAAGGGGAGGTGGCGGGGAGCTAGGAGGTGGGAATTCCTGAAGACAGACTAGAAACCCAGCTTCGGTGACGCTATAATCGCTGGTGAATGCAATATACGTGTCGGTGAACACCTCCCGACTTTGGGGAGTGTACTCCTCAAGCTCTACTCCACTAGATATCAAATGACCGTCGTACTCCTCATTGTCAAGAATAAAGAAGTCGTATAAGGCCTCCGTGTGGAGCTCCGAGAAGTGGAGGTAGCCGTGCTGCAACACCGTCGCAGTGCAATCCGCCTCATTGCCATAATTTGATATGCCGAAGTTAGTGGACAGAAGGCACATCCCACTGTCATCCACAGTGCATCCATTACCGTGACCTCGAAGCCGACGTCGGATCTGAATGCCGGATAGGGGGCGGCGGGGGCGCGGGGACCTAAGCTGATTTGTGCCTGCAGGCCTCGACACAGGATGACACCCCACGCCTCAGCGTCAGTCCTCCACGCAGTGTGACGCGCCTGCTTGCTTGCGAAACAAATCAGAGCAGCGAGACGGAAGAAGAGCAGGTAGAAGCCCTTGCACGTGTGGCACATCGCCTGGATCTGGGGGAGGAGTCAGCCGGTGGATCTCCGAGCACACATCAAGCGTGATGTATCCAAGCCACGTCCAAAGTGCCTGACTTGGGACCTCACGTCCGCGTGACTCGGGTGTCCTTTCCTCGAAGATTCACCGGGTGCGTGCCGCCGCGTTGGGCCATGGGATTTCACGGACCGCATCCATCTTCTCCGGCAGGAAACATATCTGGGGCCGTGTTATGTTTCCTGTGGAAACTCACAACTCGCTTCCACATTTCTCGGCAACAAACAGATTTGCGGCCAGGCATATAGAAAGGCGTCATATCCATGTTTCATCGACCTAGTGCAGGGGTGCCCGAAATCCCATCACACTACATGGCAGCACACCGGGAGAATGTGAGAACAAAGGAGGATCCTGTCACTACATTGCAAAGTCCCTCTCCAAAAAGGGCGGCACGAAAATAAGCACATTCCTAGCATGTGCCCGTCGCCATAGGCCAAGCGAGAAATGTACGGTGGCATATTTGTGGATGCCCTTTTTGTGGCCACTACCTCGGACGAAGGCACAAGTGCGGCAAGACGGGAGCTGTCGGAGCTGGAAGTCGTACCCATCTCGATCGCCGCGACCAGCTCTGCCTCGAGCTCTGTGTCATACACCTCGATACTGTGCAGGTGGATAATGTTAGCGTTGGTCGTCTCTTCACACTGATCCGCGGAGTTCTCGTTGAAGAACAGCATCTCGTCGGCGCTAATCCGCATGCCGTCATGCCAAGATCTGACGGTGTCATAGGCGATCGTCTGCCCACCCACCAGCACCCCTCCGTTGATGTAGATAGCGGCTGCTCGGGAGGGGGAGGTCGTGATTGTGAGGCTCATCCAGCTCCCCGCTGCCACAGCCTGCGTCGCCTCATAATTCTGGTACATGATGTGGGGCAACCCGTAGTAGAGCACCGCACCGATGTAGCTGCTGGCGGAGTCGTAGTAGGAGCCGACATTCAAGATACGCGACATCCGATGCCAGCTACCCGAAGCGGGGGGGTCATATTTCACAACTAGCCTGACGGTGTACTCGGTGCTGTCCTCGGTGCTGAGGAACTCGCCGATGCCTGGATGCAGCAAGGGGCGTGCATCCCGTCAAAAGTAGTTGCTCTCTTTCAGCGGTTGACTCGAAGCGCACCCGACGAAGCGCACTTTCCCACAGGGAAAATCCCCGAGATGCCCGGCATGCTCTGTACCATGTGACGTGGGAGCTGCCCCCCGCCCGAGAACCAAGCGGCAACTCCTTGCCTTTAAACACATCCAGGGCCGTGGCACAGTCCCCCCATGGTGGAAGGGGGGCGCCCTCGGACGAGATCTAGGCATATGGGCGCCGTGCCGACAAGGACACTGACCGGACAAAGCAAAGCTTCAGTGTAAAGCCTAATGAAATCCGGGAGGTCGGCAGTACAAGCCGTCT
>LGRX02034118.1:0-71048 GCA_001247695.2 Cymbomonas tetramitiformis
GTCATGGATGCAACTCTACAGCCCCGCAATTGGTGACCACGCTCTGTCATGGATGCAAGCGGCGACGCAATACCCACAGCTCCGGCACAGGGGGTACACGGGCCTCTTGCCAGAGCCAGTGGCAAACGTAGGATCATGCGTGCGTGCGCCGTCCCCTCGCTAACGAGAGACGAGACTGTACAGCACCAGCCACTGTTAGAGGAGGGCGGTGAGTTGTGGAATTGAATGGGGCTGGAAGGGTGTGCCTGCGCGCACCTTTACTGCCAGCCTTGCCACGGTCTGCTGCAAGCTGTTGCTCCTTCTGCAACAACACACAGTGTCGGGAGCATCGCCTCAACACAGTCCAACCTCCTCACACAGTAGAACCGCTCAAGAAAGGAGCGGCCACATTGCTCTGCCAGCAGGCCCAGCTGAAGAGCCCTAAGAGGCGGTGAAGAGAGGTGGTGGCGCATAAGAGGTTGATTCAAGGGCGATAACCGGCGCCACACAGGCATCCGCACGACGTGCAACACCTACCTTGTAGGCCACCAGGTTCTCTGGTATCCACAGCTCTCGCCCCACCAGGTCTTGCTTCCTCTCCTCGTCTGCCACCATGCCCACCAGCCTCTCAAATCGTTTCCTCACCTCAGTATGCTCTCCTCCGCTGCATATTCAGAGGCAAGGGGGCATAAGCACAGACCTTCGTTGGGTCCACTTCATCGGAGCCTCCCACTGGCTGCACTGAAAGTGGTACTCAATCAGGTTCAGGATCACGGGCCCTACAGAGATGAGAGAGTCGATTGGGAGCAAACCCATGGTGCTCCAGATGCTTCTTGGGCATTTAATGAGCTTGCCGGTGATGTACATGGCGTCCTCGGCCGTGTATGGCCTCTTCAGCAGTTGGTAGTTCATCACCCACAAGAGGCACCACCAAACGTATTTACCTGAGGAGCATCAGGCACCGGGGTGAGCCTCTGGCTAACGAAGCACATCGACAGCCGGCTAAAGAAGGGGGGAGGCAAAGTGATCCTTCATTCGTTGCCACTCAGGTATGGGCAGCGGAGGCCCGGACTCAGCGGGCTAGAGGTGAGGTGTCGCCACTCAGGCATGGGCAGCGGAGGCCTGGACTCGGCGAGGAGGTAGGGAAGTGATGCCAACCTAGTGGGGGCAGCGGAGAGCCGGGCTCGGTTATGGTAACATCAGGCTCGGGTGTGGTAAGTTAAGGCTGGATAGGGCAGCAGCAGACAATAGTGTGGCTCACCGCAATTGGCGGGGAAGAGGAAGAGCTGCACAACCAGGATGTCTTTCCAGTCCGGCTTGCTGAAGCCGCCCACAATATTGAGTTGCAACTCCAGCGCCTCATGGGCCGCCTCGGTGTGCTCCTTCTTGATGGCCACATCCCCCTTGCCCTTGGTCTTTGCTCCCTTCTTGCTCGTGCTGCTGTCCGCCTGCGCCTGCTCCAGCTCAAGCGCCTGCCAGGGCACACCAAACACAACGGTACTCTCACTGCATGGACTGGCCTTCCGTGCTTGACAGCGCAGCGCACACATGCATCACAGCGCGGCCTGGCCGTCATGGTGCCAGAGCCGCCAAGCGCTCAGCGGATTGTGCGGCCTGACTTTGGCTTGGCTATTCCAAGGCGAGCCGGCCGTGATGCCTGTGCATGCCGGGCAACGGTTGAAACTGTTCCCCGTGGTCCACGCGGAACCCACCCCACGGCTTTGCAAGGAGCTTGACACTCTGCGGTCTTCGGCGTGGGCAACCCTAAGCTCAGTCCTAGCCCGCAGTTCGAAGGCGAGCACAAAAGAGACTCGTTCTAGTGTGGCACGTCCAAGCTGAGCCCGGAGCCGTGATCAAAAGCAGGGCACGAATAGGAGATTCGACTCGGGTTGGATGAGGATCTGTGAACGGCTGGTGTAAGGGGAGCACCCGTAGACGATTGCGATATATGGGAGTTGATTTCGCATGTTCGATGGCCTGGAACCCAAATCCGCAACCCTCAGTGGCAAGGAAGGCCCACCAACCTGCACGCCGGCTCCCAGCTTCTGCAGCGTAGAGCCATGAGCTCAGTCCACTGCTCAAGTGGGCGCCTCAAAATATGCCCGCGCGGTGCATACTTCACACCAGCCGCACACGTGCATCCAGTAGGTCGGCCTGCGTAAGGCTCCTTGCTGCCCCACAGGCGCATACCTGCTTGTACGATGACTTCCAGTACAGGTGCTGGCAGATGGAGGTAACGATGACGAAGAACGTAACCACCAGGCGCCAGTCCTGGAGGAATACCCAGCCGCACTTGAGTACGGCAGCGTTTTGCATGGATCGCACGTGATCGTGCTAGTGACGGATGCCCCCAAGGTAGACGCTCCGATCATTCCCCTCCCCGAGGCCTGTCACAAGCATGATGCGGACCTGCAATATATCCCAGCGGTTTCGTCCTTATCGTGGCGACCTATCATTGCCCTCCGACAACGTAGCGTGTCCGCATGGGTCGTGAGCACCCACCTGCACCCTCTGACTTAACCGTTCGAGTGCACTCGTGCTCACGGAGAGAATACAGCAGAAGAAGGATGTAACACCTCTTCGGCAAGCTGGGAGGGGGCGAAGCAAGGCCGGGAAGCACTTACAGTCTGAACTTCAGCTCGGTAGTAGCGGTAACGATTGTACAACATCTGTAACCAGAACAGAGAAGATCGTCAAGCCATGCGGTGATGTGGTGAAGCGGACTGCAGCCTGGGCCTGCGAGTCCCTGGATGTCTCAAAGAAAACGAGCACCTCCGGCCGAGCGATAAGTGACTCTCTTGACGGACGGGCCTCCCTCCCGAAGAGAGTGCAGGTAAAAAGTTGCTGCACCTGCCCACTGCTCGCGGCGAAAGGCAATGTATTCTGGGATGCTCTCGATAGAGTAGAAGGGCAGATACCCAGAACAGAGTCACGACGCTTCGCGGCAAGGCAGAGGGCGAAAGAACTGCAGGAGATCCGCGGTTGCGAACGCTCGAGATGGGACCTATACGGGATCTTGAACGCAGAGCCAGTGCAAGGCGCCGAGCTGAGTAAGCGGTAGTCCGACCACGACAGGCTCTCACGACGACAGAATAAAGTAAGTAGACCAGTGCAGGCGCGGGCTCACCATTTCAGGATGCTCGAGCGCGTAGTCATACTCTTTACGCCGCTCCTCATTCCCCACCATCTGGCGAGTAGGTTGTCAAGCGCAGCCGTGCGCTCTCAGATCGCTTGCGGTAAAT
Source organism: Cymbomonas tetramitiformis (assembly GCA_001247695.2). Classification (NCBI taxonomy): domain Eukaryota; kingdom Viridiplantae; phylum Chlorophyta; class Pyramimonadophyceae; order Pyramimonadales; family Pyramimonadaceae; genus Cymbomonas; species Cymbomonas tetramitiformis. Next base: position 3,222 of record LGRX02034118.1, read on the forward strand.
TATGACCATGTTATCACAAAACAACTCCTGAAGCAAGATCTCACGTGACAGATGGAATCTGAGGTGCATAGATGCACTGTCTCAACAGTGAAGCCTCAGGCGCACCTCATACGCATTGGCAAACTTTTTGAATATCTCTAAGGCGCCTGGTTCCGAGTTCTTGTCCTGCAGGTGAAATTGTCCGCTGAGTGATCCTTATCGTGTGCGAGACTTCATTGACGTTCACTACTCGCAAAGGCACTGATTCCCAGCAGAAGATAAGCCGCGAAGCCGAAGCTCCGTACAAAGCGAAAATACTGAAGAGCACACACCGACAAACGACTTGAACAAATCTTGCAGTGGGAACTTAGCTAATAATCGGAGGAGAACTTGTTTCAGGTGACAGATTGGCCTGGGCTGAATAATCGTTTGATGCGCCTGAAATAAGGGGGTGGATATGAGTGAGTACGCGCAAACGGTACCGGGTGATATTGCAGCGACAACTTCCGATAAGCTTTCTTGATCTCCTTGTCAGTGGCGTCTGCTTTGACCCTGAGCAAGTACCCACACGCTGCTCAGTTAGGGATGCGACAATAAGGGCTGCCTCGACAGAAGCCGGTGCGCATACAACGCGAGAACGCAGTGACAGAGAAACTGATCTCCACTAACGCAGATATTTACACCCAATTGATTGATGGCTATGCTCTATCTGATATGCTGTAAAACCACCACCAGTTTAGTCAGCAAAGCAGCTGTGGCGATGAGCAAAGGTTTGAGCGTATTCACCGTGCACAGTTTAGTACGCGATGCCGGCGGCAGTTTCTAAGTGAGCGAGCGTTGAGTAACAAAAGCATGTGTACAACATGAAATAACCTTTTCCGGGGCTAAAATACGCTACAGAAACAATGAAAAAATATTTGCAGGAGGCTAGATGTAGCACCCGAGGAGATCATAGCAGTTGTCGTCTTCACAATACATCCCGTGCACTGGAGAAGCATATAGCAACACATATACAGCAAGGAATTTGATAAAGCTTCCAGACATCGAATTTCCGTTTGCAGCTTTCATATCACAGGCCATAATTTTCTCTCTTTGCTAACACCAGTGTAATTTTATGCAGTGCACCCAGGAAGGTCCGCAAAAGTCATGATATGGTAGTTCGCGTTGCAGGACTGTGTACCCGTCTCACACGGCACTGTGCTGGTTTGTCAACGCGTTCAAAGCTCAACAGGTTGCATGTAGACCTATGGATACGTTGTACTTCGCAAAGGTGGCACAATCGGTAAAGGCGAAGTTATATGTCAAGTGCTTACACAAAGCCTGCGCTGGAACCTGGAGGACAACAACACAACATCCGCCCGCCCGTTCGCCATGTAACCTGTCGTGTGAAGGTTGCCACACGACAGCCACACCAGCAGCCGAGCATGACCATGAGAGCATCTGGCATCGCATGAGAGCATCGCGTTGCCAATCGAATGAGGTTGGTTGCGCTGTCTTGTACTTATACTTTTCGTAGAATCGAGCCAAAATCGAGCGAAAGATCATAGATCTAGCCACTAGCGTTAACCTTAAGGTTAATCGTGACACGATGACCTTGCACCTTCCCTCGCGTGGCGTCGGGACTGCGGACTCGGGACGTCGCGTCGCGTCGGGAGCAGGCTCTCGACTCCTGCTATTTATATTAATTGACATGATCCTGTGACGTTAACGTAGGCTGGTCGATCTCAAGGTCTTCATGAGACTTTCCATGACCAAAGCCGAAAGCACAAAACTGAGAGTTTTCTGATCTGTGACAGGTGACTGGAAGTATGACAGTCACCGGGAACCGATCTGAAAACTGAGGTTTTCTAATCGGTCGGAGGCCATAAGAGCCGTCTCGGTGACTGAGAAGGCTTCTTGCCGTGTTCTGATTAGCTGTGTGGAAGTGTCTCGCTGCGCGTTCCGTAGTGAGAATTTGTTCGTTGATTGCGTAGCGTAGTTGAGAATTTTTATCTATTTCCGTGCGCGGAATGGAGTGGTACACGGACGCTGAGCAATGCCAGCTCAAGATTACGGAGTTGGAGGCGCGACCTCAGTATGCGGCAACGATTATTGCTTTTGGTGAGGGAGAGGAGCTTACGCCTGAGCAAGGGAAGCTAATGGTCCAAATGGGTCGCTTTATTTACCAATCGGTTAGCGCAATTGTTGGGGGACGCGACTCAAGCGGCTGGAAAGCGTGGGCGCCCTTGGGAAATGCCTGTGGACCTGGAGAACTTTCCAGGGTCTGATCGTGTGGAGCTGACCAGGGCCACGAACGAAAAGGACAAGGACAAGGGGCTGCGCAAGCAATACGCTGAGGTCCCGCACCACTACGTCGCTCACGTCACGACGGTGGCAGCGGTGAAGGACGTTCAGCAATTGGTGGTGGGTTTGAAGCTACCTGAGGACGCGATTAGGGCCCTTGAGCGTGTAATGGACCTGGCTGAGAAGGGCAGGGAGCGAGCACGGCGGCTCGTGCCAAAATGTTGGCGATGGTCAGCGACAAGGGGCCTGAGATGGGTTGGCCGATGTGCGAGAAGTTGGAGTTGCGTTCATATGTTGACAACGAGGAGGAAGACAAGGCGATGCGAAAAGCCAGAAGTTGGTGAAGGCGGAGAAGCAGGTGGTTGCTGCTGCAGCAAAACAGCGCGACAAGCCGAGGGGGATTCCAGCAAGGGAACGTTTTTCTTACGAACATCCTGTTGTGAATGTACCTTCCCCTCCTATGCCTTGGCACTGGCCAGGATTTTTCAAAATTTGATTAAAAATTTGGGTGCGTTTTTGGCCTGAAAAAAATTTCAAAATTTGATCAAAATTTGGGTGCGTTCTTCAAAATAAGTCAAAATTTGATTCGAAGATGTAAAAAAATAGAATAAAAATATGGGCGGGATTGGTGAAAAATCTTTGTCGAGATGGCGATTGCGAGTCTTGATGTTTTGACGGAGTGTCGATGTGGGTGCTTAACTCCGATTGTTTTTGCTGTGTTGTCTTCGGATGCTGTCGGTAAATTTTGCGGGTTTGGGCTTCTGGTTTCGGCAGGCAGCAGTGTCAGGGTTATGACCGATGACACATGTGTCATACATGTCATACGTGTCATACCTGTCAGACATGTCATACCATGTCATGTCATGTCGAGTCATGTCATACGAATATGCTGGATGTGACACACCGACAGTCAAAATCTGTCACTTGTCACTTCCTATAGTAGGCTGGGTGACCGTCACCAGTAGACGGGAAACACCCGTTAGTATTTATGTGTACCTCTTTTATCAATCTGAGACTTTTACCGTTCTGATATCGAAACCCTTAACTCAGGGTTTATTCTCCGTTATCCGATATATACACACCCGACTATATATCTGACAGGTTTGGCCCCACTTACGCTTTATTTAGCCACTGCGACACCGCAGGATGATTGGCTAAAGCCAGACGCTTGGGATGGAGTGAGGCGCTCCGCGCGTGGAAGTGCCGGCAGTCGCGGGTATGGCCTAAGTTTTGTGGGTTGATTTACGGCTAGCTGTAGGCCTTTGAGGACATCTTTTCTACGGGATTTAACGTTGGATTGGTTTACGCATCCTGGTTGGTCACCACACCGTTTCGTATCGGCCGCCATCTACCACACGACTTCCCGGAATTTCTGCTCTCTCACGGCAGCCGTATCGACGACCCGCCGCATTTCTTGGCCGCCCAAGACTGCCGCATTTTTTTTTCCACGTCTTCTTGCCTCACTCCACCCCTGTAGTCTTCTTCATCATGGTTACTTCTACTAGATCGACGGCTAGCATGGCGCATCGCCGCCGCACATTAAGCACAATATTTGACTCCGTTGCTGCCAGGCATGCCAACACGCCCGCGACACCGCCAGCGGCACAACCGGCCGCTAATTCGGCGGGTGCTACATTTTTGGCATCGGTACGCACCTTGCAGCGAGAGCACTTCGACATGAAGGTGGCGAAGCACGTCCAGCGCAAGTTGTTCGACGGCAAAGAGGGGAGATTTTCCGGTGCGGAGCCCCACGCGGCGGCCATCTTCACGAGAATGGTCTCTGCCCTGCAGGCAGCATTCGTCACTGAGGACATCGGTTTCTTGCCGCTCTTCACGCTGGACGACGCCACTTTGGCCGTCCGCGTGGAGGCCAACTATTTATTGTTCTCCACGATCGAGCTGCTGATCGACCCCTCGTCGCCCGCGGCGGACTGGTTGGACTCCTCCCACGCCAGCTTCCCGGCAGACGGTAAGCGTGTCCTGCTCGAGTTCGCCCGTCGGATGATCCCGGTTGAGGCCCTTCCAGGGGCAAGCGGACATGTTTGCCGTCCGCATCGCTGCGGGCGTGGACCCTCATGGACCCATTGAGGACTTCAACGCCGCGCTCAAAGCTGCGAGGACCAGGTCGACGCTCCAGGACGAGGACGTGAAATCCCTTTTCATCAAAGCCCTCGACGCCACCTTCTACCAGCCGGTGGTGTCCCGTTTGCTTCTTCACGACCAACGAGCCGCCCACGACCTACTTACTATTCAGCAGTGGGTGCGGGAGTGCTACGGCGAGCACGTGCGGGCGGGTACCGCCACCGCATCCGCACACCGGTACTCCCACGGCACGCACTTCATGGAGAAGGACGTTGATGGGTCGGGTGCGGCGAGTGAGGTCGCGGACTTACGAACAATGGTGCTCGACTTAAAGCGACAATTGGCCGCCTTCCTCGACACCGCCGAGTCCGGACCGGCTCCGCGGGGATTTACTCCTCGCGCGGACAAGCCGGACCGCCGCGTGAAAACTCGCTTCGCGGCCTCACCCCTCCCCAAAGGGGGGAATTGGTCTCAGTCCGTCTCGAGGAAGGTGGCCTTCCACCGCGACAGCGGTGCGACCATCCCGTGCTGCCAGAACCAGGTGTGTGCTAAGGGGAAGGCGAGACATTGGCACCGGGACTGCCCGAACGGGGGCAGGACCGGACTCTCGGCCTTCGCCTTCGCCGAGGAGGCCGAAAACTCCGTGTTGGCCGCGAAGTTCCAACACGCCATCGACAACGGCGACCCCGTGGAATTCGACGCCCTCTGCATGCTTGCGGGCGGGAAGCCGGAGGTCTTCACCGATCTCTCCGCGTGCTCGTTCTGCGAGGAGGACGGTGAGGTCCTCGTGTCCGCCGTCGCCGAGTTCTCTGAGATGGCGCACGCGGCTGGGGCTTCCACGTTCAACGTCAACACCTTCACTGCCGACTTGCCGGTGGTCTCGGAGCCGGCCGCACACTCACCGCCCGCGTCGGTTGAGTCCGAGGAGGAATGGACCGGTCCGCCGAACCCCTTCTGCCCTCCCGTCACCCGCACGTTTGCCGACTTCATTGAGGGCACGGGGGTTGCATTGGTGCCCGACGAGCCGGCCCCGAGCATGAATTTGCTCTCCGCGGTTGGGGAGCCGGAACGCGTGATCGACTACAAGCCCGCGACTTGCACCACGAGCGACGATGACGACGAGGATGACTCGGTGGCACTGCCGCGGCCACGGTACGGCTGCGGGAACGGCATTCCGAGGTTCGCGAGGTCTCTCCTCACTTCCTCCTTGGTGTGCGCGCTCTTTATAATTTGTGCCACCGCCGCACCGCACGCCGTTGCCGGTGTCGGTGGTGCCGATGCGCGCACATGCACGGCTCCACCGGTCGGTGGTGCTACGTGGACTACCTCGGCGATCCCGGCTACGGAAGCTTCGCCGGCTGACATGGTTCATGGCGTGCCGTGTGCTATCCCACCTCGTCGCCAACGGCGGGAGCAAAGACGGCAGGGCCTCTACATGGCTCCGATGCCGTGGCATCCCGGACCGCCACCGCCTGCCGAGTTGTTTGTGGACGGCCCTCCGCTGTCGCCGGCTTCATCTTCAGATGACGAGGCTCCACCGTCGGGCAGCACTTGGCAGCACCCCGGTGCGGTGCAGCCTCCCGTGATCGAGAACTCGTTAATTTCTTCTACGAATGATTCATCACCGGCCCCGGGGGCCGGCAACTGCTTCACAGTCACGCTGCTCCGAGCCGGGCAGACAGCTCCGAAGACCACTAGTGGCTAGAATTAGTCACGCCGTGCCTGCCTGGGGGTTAGCTATAGTGTAGCCTCCTAGATGTGCAGAAGAGCTCTGTAAGAGCTATGTTTAGGGTTTTGGCAAAGTGACAGCAGTATCTGACAATCTTGCTGTGACCTGGGACCGCCCTGACCAACAGTACAGGCCCCCAGTTGTGCTAGTTTCCTCCTGAAGTTGAGTAGGGAGTTTGTTTGCTTCGTTCACTACTAGCTCCGGTCACCACCCTAGGTGGTGTGCTGGATGTGACACACCGACAGTCAAAATCTGTCACTTGTCACTTCCTATAGTAGGCTGGGTGACCGTCACCAGTAGACGGGAAACACCCGTTAGTATTTATGTGTACCTCTTTTATCAATCTGAGACTTTTACCGTTCTGATATCGAAACCCTTAACTCAGGGTTTATTCTCCGTTATCCGATATATACACACCCGACTATATATATCCGACATAATATAATGACAGACAGTCGTCAGTACGGTCGACTATGATTGTACATGTCATCGAGATGATAAGTCACATCATCTGTCATTTATTCAAGGAAAGACTTGAATGACACCTGTCATCGACAGGCCGTATGTCGGACTCGAGGATGGCGAAGCAAGATGCTATCTTGAAGTACCGAACGGTTCGGAGAAGAAATCATCTTCGCTTCTAGCATGTGCGGAACAAGCATGCGGGTATCATATGGCGAACGCATCATTCGTTCTGCCGATACTAGTCGTTCAACCAATGCCTCGGGTTCACAACCCAATAGCGGTACCATCTGTGAGATGGGAGGCATTCGGTATAGATGAGCTAGCGTTGTGCTAGAGCAGTATCTTCTGACGAAGTCTGCACTCATCCCCCGCTCATAAGCTGTGCGCGTGTTACTGTTCAATAACACCTGCACTATCTTATTATATCATATATATCTTAAGGCTCGCGTCAGCGTCCTTATCAAGCAGGGCAGTCTTGCTGAGTTGCAATGCTGGTTGAGTTTCTTTGCCCCTTTTCCGCACTGCTTTGTGGTGATCTTTGTGGGTTTGCAGCGGCCGAGTTTCCATTTCAAATGTGTCATTTGTCGGCTCTGTAGCCGTAGCCGATTAGAAAACTGAGAGTTTTCTGATTTGTGACAGGTGACTGGAAGTATGACAGTCACCGGGAACCGATATGAAAACTGAGGTTTTCTAATCGGTCGGAGGCCATAAGAGCCGTCTCGGTGACTGAGAAGGCTTCTTGCCGTGTTCTGATTAACTGTGTGGAAGTCCCGCCCCCCGCCCTTGAGCAGGTTGCACCGTGGCAGCGGTGATCGGAGTGCACTGGTAGCAGCTGAATGGAAGATTGTTCTTGGCCCGCAGAAGGGCAGACGGATCTTTGTTAGGCTCCGTAGAGAGTAGGCTGCGGCATTGCACCTGTGCAGTACCGACTGTTTTGGCAGAGACTAGCAACGGTTATCCCTCATGGGGGCCTGCGAAGGACCCTCATGCTAGTTCCTGCTTTAAGTGCTGTGCAGTAGACTTAGTTGGGTGTTGGTGCATTGCCAACATACCTGACTTGCGATGAGCAGGTACCTTGTAGCTTTGGAGGGTTTCAGCCCCAGCTAAGTATTTGGACCGTAGCCTAACTCTGAGTGAGAGAGCCGGATATTTTATGTCTCATGGTGTCGGGAGCGGTGTGGGTACCCCTTGGGATAGCATCCGTGAGAGGTGGGACCTTGTGGGTACCGATTCGGGCTAGGGTAGTAGTCGTATGTCATTATAATTTCCACACGCAGTGCAGCGGCCGAGTTTCCATTTCAAATGTGTCATTTGTCGGCTCTGTAGCCGTAGCCGATTAGAAAACCATGTCGGATGCGGATGTCGCTGTCGGATGTCGCTATCGGATCAAGACTGCAAATTCTAATTGGCGCGCATGCGCGCTAGCGGGTGGGCCGCTAGCGGCAGTTTTGACCCACCTGACGCCGCGTCAGCGGTTCCGTCGGCGGGTCTGGAAAATGTTCCTGCCCCGACCGTGGCTTGGCGCGCTCGCGGGTATCCTGCTCTTGCCCCGCCCCGTTGGCGGTTGGGGTATTTTGGCCTTCGGCTCCTTGACTGACGCGTGACGTGCGACTCGATTTTGCATTTTGGCCTTGCGGCACGTTCCCTGCCCGCCGACGCCCGAGCTTCAAGCTTGCCGTCGGAACAAGCCGAGCATGAAATTAGTTATAGGAAAGTAGATACATAGCAATATATATACTCTTCTGTAGAGTGTCAAAGCACAGTGAGACAAGGGTTTTCGGTTGCCTTCGTCTAAAGTCGGATTATACTGGAAGATGATCGGGCTTTACACTGGCAGACCGGGACCCACGAGCTGAGCATACAGCAGGCAATGCAAGTGACATCCGAGCAGGCGAGGGGTGACACGGGGCACCACAGACCTCCCCCCTCATGGGGGGTGAAAGTCAGCGTTCCCATGACACCACCTCACCCCGAAGGTGGGAGGTGCACTGTAGGGCCAGCCGGTACTCCCGGGCAGGCGGTTAGAAGAAATGTAATGTTCTGCTAGTCACTAGCTAACTCGTGATGTGCCAATTTAGGGTTTCAATCTAGGGTTTGGGGTTGAACGCCAATCGCATCGTTTGTGGGATAAATAGTGCTGACTATATACTGAGGTGTGGGAACACAGAATGCTTACACTTAAGATAACATAAGAAGTGAAGTTAGATTGAGTGTTGCTCGGCTTAAGCCCGAAACCCTGAACCTGTGACAGCCGTACTGTACGGAGTACTAGTACAGACAGAGGACTGTGACACACACGGGGTGTCACATCCAGCACACCACCCTGTACTATTACGGAGGAAGAGTTAGGGTGGAACAGGCAGTATTAGGTGAAACAAAACACACCATCTCAAGCGGTGGAAACAGATTGCTAGTGGGGGCCTGTGCTCTTGGCCAGGGCGGTCCCAAATCTCTAGCTAGCACTACACACTGAAGGCTACTGTGCCCGTGATACAGGTCTAGCGGTGCTACTAGGCTTTTGACAGTAACTCTAGCCACTTTTAAAGTGGTCCACAGAGCAGAGTTCACAAAGATTGAAGTTGTTGTAGTTCTCAAATTGAAAGTTCAGATTGTAGATGTCGAAGCCGTCAGAGTCCAGACTGAAGATGTTGTAGAAGTCAGTTGTTGGCCCAGTGTCCAGAAGGTCGGAGTTAGTGAAGTAGTCCACTGTGCCATTCCGATAATCAGAGCAGCCACCGTACACCACCGACCGTGGAGTAATCTTCACATCACAAAGTGCCGTGGCGGCGACGGTGTCGATCATGGCGATGCTCACACACAGAAACAAAGCGGGGATAGCTGCTGCCGTGAGGAATGCTCCGATCGAAGGTGTCCGTACACCACCAACCCGTGGAGCGGGTGGTGGTACGGCATCATGCAAGTCCCCGTCGTCAGACTCCGTGTCAGCCACGCTGGCCGAATCATGCGTGGAAGAAATGTACGGAGGCGGGGGTTTGAAGGATTGAAGTGAGACCTGCGGCTCGGGCTCGAAGAAGCCCAATTTTACAGACATGTTGTCCATAAAGGACTGCTCGAAGGGCGCCTCACCGTCAGCGAACTGCTTCGGGTAAATTCCCGCGTCCCCCTCGGCCTCGATCGCCACTTCCGGCTCATGCTCCACGACGGCATCGTCAATCACGGAGGGCGCGGCCGAACCGAAGTGCACCATCGGAAAGTGCTGAGTTTCGGACTCAGCACCACCAGCCACCTGCTTGAGCTCTCGGAGAGCGGTGCGTGCTTCATGCACGCGGGTAGCAAGGAGTGAGGGTTGGGTGGGCGTCAATCCCGCGTACTGTGCTCGGAGCCCCACGTCAATGTCCTCGGAGAACGTGAAGGGCTCCTCGTCCTGCCGAACCAAGGGATGATCATGCTGTGCACACAGTCGAGCAAAGGCGGTGTCGTCCTCAGTGTCAAACGCGGTCTGGAAGGCGGACACGAGGCCGTCGGCGTCGTCGGCTTGCTCAATCACGCACTCGTCGCACTTGATGTCGGCGGTGGGGCAATTCGCGGAGTCATGCCAAAACCCCGGAGGGCAACGGACACACTCCGGAACGAAGGCTTTGGAGAGGACGTGGAAGGAGACGGAGTGCATGCCGTAGTTCTTCTTGTCGCCGTTGTGGCGTCGAACGCCTTGCGGCCAATTCCCGTCCTTGGGAAGGGGCGAAGCGGCGAAGCGGTGCTTGAGATCACGCCTTCGGCCGTGAAACTTCCCATCCACCCGACGGTTCTGGCGGTCACGCCAGGAGGAGGGCGGAAAGTGCACACCTGGCTTGCCCGTAGGCTTGCCCGTAGCCGGAGCCGGCCACCTAGTCGTCGGCTCGTCGTTCGCATCCTCGTCGGAGAGCGTTGCAAGAACCTTGTTGGCGGCGTCGATGTGGAACTGAAACTCTTTGATGAGGGCCTTCACGTCAACGTCGGACGGCAGGCCAGAGTACAGGATGTTCTTGCCCATGAGGGGCACGTGCTTCCGCTTGCCGGCGTTGGCGTCCCAAACCTCGAGGACGTGGGCGTAGATGTCCTCAAGGTCCACCTTGGCCAACTCAACGTCGAGTCGTAGCGGTGTGATGACCTTGTCGTAGAATTCGGTGTCGAGCGAAGCCAGAAGCTGCTTCTTCGCCATCATCTCGTCGAGAGGTCCAGAAGGTCCGTTGCCAATAGCCGTAAGGCAGGCGTCAAAGTCCTGGATAAGTGGATCGGGGTCCTTCTCGGAGTTGAAGAAGATAGAGCAAAGCTCCTCGTAGTGCCCAAGAGGCCGGACCACGCGAGGGATCAACCTCTTGGTGACCTCGAGGAGGGCACGCTTGCCATCCTGAGGCGAAGCCCGTCCCGAGGCATCAACCCAACGCCGCGCGGGTGAATTCGGAGAAGTCAGCGATGTCAAAGTCGAGAAGAGAATAGCGTTGAAGATGGCGTTGACCTCCTTCGTCGCGTCCGCCAGATCAAAAAGAGCGGCGTTGGTGGAGTCCTTCTGCTCGAACGCGCGCTGCAAGGACTTTACAATGGACGTCCAGAGCGTGTTGCGGTTGGACTCATCGCCTCGGAAGGTCTCGTCCTTGGAGCCCAAGGCGTCGCGAGAGATCCTCTTGATGATGTCCACGTCCCAAGTGGAATTTTGGATGGCCGTAGCACGAGTCCGGTCCGCAGCCGTGAGGGTAACACCGGGAGAATCCGGCGTCGGCCTATAACGAGAGCCGACGTCGCGTGAAAAAATCGTGTCTAGTCTAATGCGGTTGTTGGCCCCCAAGGGAGGCGTGACGTGAGAATTAACGCTCATGTTGAGAATCCAATAGGCGGGAGCGTTGGGGTAGAGGGCCGATGTCGGAGAATACAGAAAAGCGATGGTCGAGAGCCGTAAGATGCAGTGTCGGAACGGATAACTAAGGAAGCCGTAACTGTGAAATTGCAAGATCGGAACGCGGCGGCCAAGGAATCCCACGACAAAAATTGATCAAGTTTCAGTCGAGTAAAATCCAACGCGGACAATACAAATTAATCCCAGGTAGGCGAACGCTGCAGCGATACCAAATTAATCCGTCCGTAAACTAGCTCCCGACCGCAACTGCGAAAATCACGACATCAAATCGGGCCCCCAACGCCCCACCAAGCGGAGTGGCTTAGCCACTCATGCAATCAAAAGTAGTGGAAGGTGCCTGGCGCACCATAACCTGTGGGATATATAGTGCCGACTATATACTGAGGTGCTGAAACACAGAATGCTTACACTTAAGATAACATAAGAAGTGAAGTTAGATTGAGTGTCGCTCGGCTTAAGCCCGAAACCCTGAACCTGTGACAGCCGTACTGTACGGAGTACTAGTACAGACAGAGGACTGTGACACACACGGGGTGTCACATCCAGCATCGTTAGCTCCTGCAACGTGCGGCACCCAAACGGGCGAAGAGTGGAAAGCTGGCCAGTCATTGTCCTCGTCCTGGAAGGCCAGGGAGGCACCGACAGGCTCGTCCAACAGCGGAGGGGCGGCGGAATCCTCCAAGGCCCGGTATCGATAACACGATAAGTCCGATTAATCGAGTAATCAGACTTATCGTTATCGATCGATAAGTTCAAACGACTTATCAAAAATATCATTATCAATCGATAAGTTCGAATGACTTATCAATATCAATCGATTAGTTCAAACACGTTTTTGCAATCGATTAATCGATATGTCGCGTGCGTGGTACATATCGATACTTGTGCACCGGTGTACAGGGCGCGCATTGGAAAACCGAGAGGATTGCTAGACATTATATGAAAGTGTGGCAAGTCTTGGGAATGTCATCCTCAAGGCAGATAGAGAAAGTCTCGACGAAAGAATAATACATGGAGCTGAATGCGGCACAATCATCCGTGCGGGTATTTGTATGAGTAATTTGATTATTAATTTCTGTTGGCTCGAGTTTGAGAGTTGGGGTGAAAAGGCGTCAAGAGGCGGGGGTTGTGAGTGTTGGCGGAGAGGCGACGCTGGAGTGGTGCCTTGTTGCTTCGCCTTACTTTCCGCTCTTTTTCTCGCCATTCCTACCCAACGGGAGCGGATCGGACAAGGTGACTGGGCGGTCATCCGATTTACGGGGAATCCGCAGGATCAACAGTATCACTGTTGATCGCCGACTTTCCTTCCGTCATCAGTGATGACCGTCATTCAGGAGACGGATCGTCCGATCTCACTCCCCGGATCGAGGAAATGAAGGATCACGAAGTGGCTGTTCACCTCCAGCTTCGAAGTCCAAGTGTCGCAGAGTGTCGCTCTTAAGTCGGAAATTGGTGAAAATACTTCACTTTTCCTACCTGCTCTCCTGCTGACGATTGCTGCGTCTTTCTTCTTCGTTTCCTAACGCAATTTTTCTTCCCTGCCCGCCCACCCTTAAAAATGGGTTCTCCAACTCAGGCTCCGATCTGACGCTGGAGTGGTGCCTTGTTGCTTCGCCTTACTTTCCGCTCTTTTTCTCGCCATTCCTACCCAACGGGAGCGGATCGGACAAGGTGACTGGGCGGTCATCCGATTTACGGGGAATCCGCAGGATCAACCGTATCACTGTTGATCGCCGACTTTCCTTCCGTCATCAGTGATGACCGTCATTCAGGAGACGGATCGTCCGATCTCACTCCTCGGATCGCGGAAATGAAGAATCGCGAAGTGGCGGTTCACCTCCAGCTTCGTAGTCCAAGTGTCGCAGAGTGTCGCTCTTAAGTCGGAAATTGGTGAAAATACTTCACTTTTCCTACCTGCTGACGATTGCTGCGTCTTTCTTCTCCGTTTCCTAACGCAAGTTTTCTTCTTACAATCATGAGTTCCGCAGCAATCGCTACTAGTTCTGATTTGCGGAGGGCGACCCGCGCCTCCCGCAGCGCACGGCCCCGTCTGCTTGATGAGAATTCCGTGCCCAACGTTATGTCGTCCGCGTTTAATGCAGCGACCTCGGCTCCGCGGGTCTCCCCTCCGCGGGAGGAGCCCGCAATCTTTCGCTCGTTGGGTCTTAATGAATCTGAAGACGGTGACGAGGTGGTCGACGCGGGGGAAAGGTGGTCCCGAGAGAATGTTGAAACGCCGGAGTCGCCGTCCGGACCGTCCTTGTTGCAGGAATTGTCGTTTGGCGACCAAGCTGCCCCTGGACGCGCTGACTCTCCTCCTCCGGCAAGAAATGTGCTGCAGAGAACGTCCTTGGCGGAGGATGTTGCGGGGGGGGCCAGCCTCCCTCTCCGTCCGCAGGCGTCCCGCGATGAAGTCCACCACGCGACGGAGGAAAGGCTGACTATTCCCGACCTGACGGTGAACGCCTTTACTGGACTTAACTTCTTCGTGCTGCCTAGCAAGGAATTACTTTTGAACCCCTCAATCTTTAAGACCGAGCACCTTCGGAAGATCTGTGCCAAGGTCCCTGGTCTGGAGGTGTCGAACAACCAGTCCAGAGCAACTATGGTTCGGAATTTGGAGAGCTTCCGCGAGGTGCTGGAGAGGTCACGTACGCCCCCGACGGGGGATATGGCTACACCTGTGACTTTGACCCCGCGTACTGATCTGAACGCGGGGGGGCCGGTCCCCCCGCCAATGGGGGACGTCCCGACTGACTTGGTGTCCCGGGAATCGGGACACCAAACGCCTCCAGTTGTCCCGGTCACCGAGGGCACGGGCCCCCGACGGCCCCCGTCCCCGTTGTACGTCCGGCCGGGAGCCGCGCAGACCCCGACGTACCCGCCGGGGTTCGGCCCGCACACGGACCCGAATGCGGAGCAAGGTCTTTTCTCTGGCCTCGACCCCCCCGCAAGCCAAGCACAAGAACCTCTGCAACCAGCCCAGGTAGCTAGCCCGAGCGCTCCTGCTTGACCTCTCCTTTTCCTTTAGAAATTTGAATTCGTTTCGGTTTAATTTGCTAGGGCCTTCTCCTTCCCTGTAGTTTGATACAAACTTAATCAGCCTGTTCAACCCGTTTCACTAGTTAGGAATTCTTCCCCTCTTTTAGAATAGTCCGGTCCCCGTCCTTGTCACAAAGAGTAATTAGTTAGGGCCCTTGCAGTAATCTAGGAGCGCAGTGCCTGGGCTTGTGGGCGCTTCCTAGGTGGTGAAATTTGGTTCTTGTAAACTTTTATGCTGCTGTTTGTAGCCTGCCAATTTAAAAAGTTTTGACTTGCTTTAAAAAGTTTGAATTTAAAATGCTGCTTGTGTCCCGTGGGGACAACAAGAACTTGGTTATCCTCACACTGAGTGAGGCTCTTCTTGGAAGAGTATGTACCCCGTGGGGGTTTTTGTTGTCTGAAATCCTCAATCTGTGAGGTGTCTCCTCTTGGAGGGACATTGTACCCCGTGGGGGTTGTTTATGTGGACAATTGGTTCCAAAATATCTGGTCGGATGTAAGCTCCTGGTTATGGGCCTTCTTGACAAAAATTGGTTGATATTGCAGGCTCGGGAGGCTGATGATGAAGTGGTGCTCACAAGAACTCTGACTGCCCCAACGGTGGGAGATGATTGTGCCATTTGCCTAGCCAGCCTGCTAGGAGAGATGCCGTGTGTGTCAACTGCATGCAATCACCACTATCATGTAGCCTGTTTCGATGGCCTGAATGAAATGTACCATTTGACCAGCTTGGTCCAGCCAGCAGCAATACATGCTGTTTTCACCATGACCTATAGAAAAGTAGTCAGATGTCCATTGTGTAGATCTGTGCTGATTGTGGATGAACTCCCATATGGGGAGGACAGATTCACATATCTGTGGTAGATATAGTTGTATTATTTTTCTGAGGGCAGTCTTGCATGAGAGTTGTAATTTCCTGATTGTTGCATTGTTTCAAAAATTTGGCATTAATTGTTGTGATTAGGATCGAAATTGTTTGCTGTTATTATGATGATAAATAATTGCTGCAATTGAGATGAATGCTATTTGAAAATATGAATTTGTTTATATTGAAAATATGAATTTGTTATATTACAACTTGAATTGCTGTGAGGATTGCTGAAAATAGGATTGAAATTATTGCTGTTATCATGATGATGAAGTTGCTCTAATTATGACGAAATAGTTCCTGTAATGTTGGACAATAAGTACTGCATTTATGATGACTATGATTGCTTTGTTCGATGTGAGGATAGGTATGAAAATTTCTTTGATCCGATCGATGGAAAAATTGCATGCTCGTGACAAGCTGATGCTGGAATTAATGATTAGGGAGGGTGATGTGATTGCCTCAGATTATGACCCCTTATGATTATTGCATTACGTGCATTGTCAGAGTGGGGGCGAGAAGATGTTACTGTTGTAACACATTATTATGCATGTTTGTATCGAGGCAAAGGACGATATGTGAGTGTTTCCTCAACCTCAAGTAAATGAAGATGGATGGTGGCATGAGGGAGCAGGCTCCTTTGGGATTGGCATCATCGATGACGCCGGGATTCGACATTCAGGCGTACGTGGACTCGGTGCTCCAAAGATCCATGCAAGAGGAGACCAAGGGGGTCTCCAACTGGTTGAAAGCACACCGATTGAGAAGCGAGCTGTTGGACTGGTGCCTGACCCCGGGGAAATCGGTGCCGGAGATACCGAAGCTGATGCGAAAGGTGGCAGCTGCTTTTGGTTTGCCGGGAGCTAGTTCGAGGGAGCCGGAGACTCCTCAGTCCTTGTATTCCCTTGCCACTCTCATCGAGAGGGAGTTGGCAGGAGGTACTAGGGATGCGTCCTTGCCGGACAATCACATTGCCCTGTTTGCACATCAACAAATAAGGGCTACAGTTCCAGAGTGTGAGAAGGATGATGCGCACGAGTCAGAATTGCAGATGTTCATTAAAACCCAATCCAAGAAGGCCTCGTTATCAGGAGCCACTAAGCATGTTACTGCAAAACCGGGAGCCCCTGCAGATGGTAATGCCAAATGCCCAAAATGCCAGGGGTCACATATGCTGCGGGACTGCAAGTCCCCTTATGCGTTGAACAAGGATGGATCCATCAATGTGACTTGGGTGGACAAACGAAATAAGAATGACAATAGGAATAACCAAAACCAGTTGCCTCAGTTGCCACCACCTCCTCAGAGGGAGCCTGTTTAGAAATCGTCAAAAGTTGCCAGAATGCTGGTCTGTATAATATGTATATAGTGTATCAATATTTGGGAGCGGGCCAGGATGCCTGTCTTACCTTGTAACATCAGATTCCAGGTTTAAATACCAAATTGAAATGCATTGTTGCATGTGATATGGATTTGCTTGATAAGTTAATTTTGCATTTTTGTGAATTTGCTCTACGTTAGATTTTCGAAATGTCGATTTGGCTGATTTTGCTCTACGTTAGATTTTCAGATTTCAAATTCGGGATGCTGGATTTTTCGAATTTTGGATTTGGTATTTTTGCTCTACGTTAGATTTCGAAATTTCGATTTGGCTGATTTTGCTCTACGTTAGATTTTCAGTTTTCAGTCTTCGGGATGCTGGATTTTCGAATTTTGGATTTGTTTTTTTGCTCTACGTTAGATTTTCGAAATTTCGATTTCGCTGATTTTGCTCTACGTTAAATTTTCAGATTTCAGCCTTCGGGATCCTGGATTTCGATAATTGGATTTGTTTTTTTGCTCTACGTTAGATTTCGTGATCAGCTTCGGAACACTGGGTTTCGGACTTTGGGATGCATATCTCAAGTTGGAGTGCTTCGCGGATACAGGCAATTAATGCCAATTACCTTGCCTGCACGGACCACCTGGTCCCGTCCGTCATAGAAGCCTCCCTTTAACATGGGGATGCTGGACGGTTAGAGTACTGACCACAACGGGTGGGTTACTCTACACGAGTAGCACACCGGAAGTGGCCAGGCTCGAAAATCGTCCATCCCTTTCCACAAGATTGGGGCCCGGTAGAGACCGGGGTGCGATTTTCGAGGAGCATTTCTCCTGAAAGGAAGAGTGCTCTGGTGTGGTTGTTGTCTCGAACAGGGACACGAGCCAAACTCAGCCCCACGGAAGGGATTGCTTTTCTTCGATGGTGCATGCCGCTTTAACGCATCGCCGGATTTGAGGCAAGCCTCGTTCGGGGTGGCACTCTGCTCAGAACAAGGTCAACAGTGGACCCGGGACTACGGGCGCCTTGGATCCAAGACGAATAATTATGCAGAATTCGTGGGGGCCGTGATTGCAATCCAAAGAGCAATAGAATGGAACTTGACCACAGCAACAATTGTTGGGGACTCGGAGCTGGTGGTGTCAGCATTCTCGGGCTCCCGTAACGTTATCGCAAAAGACTTGGAGAGACTACTTATCGTTGGGAAAGCTCACATGGCCTTGCGCCCGGATTGTGTTTTCAATTTCAAGCATGTGGCACGGGACCACAATAAACTGGCTGACAGCCTGGCCAACTTCGCACTGGATTCTGGCATGCCGGCTACGACAAGTGTGAGAGACCCGCTTGCATTTATTACCATGGCAGTAAAAGGATTCGACAGTGCCCGGGAAGTGATGGACAGGCAACAGTCCTTAGGGCCATGTGAAGCCCAAGGGCGGGACACCTTGGCCCCTTCAGTAATTGATGCCCTCAGTGGTAATTTGGTCCCGGACCCCCTTTCCGCACCAGCTAGGGATCCGGGGGAGTTCCGGGTGGGAACTATCCATGAGTGTACCCAGTTCTGGGACACGGTGGTAACATCATCAGAGATGGGATTGCTGGTCAAAGAATGGGCAAAGAATGGAGTCTCCATCTTGGATTTCTTCCAACATTTTTCAGGCACTTACGAAGGGGCTCGTTTCGACTCAAGAACACCCCCGAGGATGCAGTTCAAGAATCATGCGATCCCAGATCATTTGATCCCCTGGATCTCTGGGAAGATACAGGACGAGCTCAGGTGGGGAGCGATAAGAGTCTGGGGCAAAGAAGGGGAATGCTCTCCCCCGCATCTTGTTATGCCGGTAGGAGTGGAGCCAGCCAAACCAAGGAAGATCAACGATGCAAGATTCCTTAACCTTTGGTGTAAGGATATTCCGTTTACCTACGAGTCGGTGACAATGCTTCCACAAATCCTAGAGGTGGGGGATCCGGCATTTATTATGGACCAAGCGAACGGATTCTTCCATGTGATGCTTACAGAGGAGTCGCAACAGTACATGGGTTTCCTGTGGGATGGCGTTTATTACGTCTATACAGTTCTCAATTTTGGATGGAAGCTAGCGCCGGTCATTTATAGCGCCTTCGCGGGAGAATTCGCGGGATTCATCCGGCGGCTGGGGATACCATATTTATACTACATTGATGATAATGCCGGGGGGCCGGCCCCAGTGGGAGCTTCAACTCTTACGAAACAGGAAAGAGCCAAAATCTCGGCGTTCGTTGTCTCGTCATGCATGACGGCGGCAGGATATTTTATTCATCTGGAGAAGACGGAGTTCATTCCGTCCTTGACCATCACCTGGCTAGGCATTGGTATTGACCTTGCGAAGCAGGAATTCTTCATCCCGCAGAAAAAATGGGATAAGTTCTTGAGCCTGGCAACGGACCTGCGAGCTTCGTCAAGTATTTCGGCCAGGGACCTGGAAAGAGTGGCAGGAAAGTTGGTTTCAATGTCAATCGCAGCCCCGGGCATCCTTATTGCATGCAGGAAGCTGTATGCCTTCCTGGCAAAGAGGCACGAATTCTGCAGAAAAAGTTTTTTCCTGAACAGTAAGCAGATGAGGCATTTCAAACTCTACTTGAGTCAACTCTTCCAGCCGTCGCTGATTAAGGTGTCCGCATTTAGGAAGCAGGCCCACTGCTCGATACTCGTGGATACAAACGTCGATGGTACAAAGGTCACGGCATCAATCAGAGCAGGGGAATTCCAAGATGAAATTTCGTGTTATCGAGATTTGAGAACCTGCTCGTCGGTGGATCAGTCAATTTTGATTTCTGAAGCCTTGTTCAAATCCCAGTAGAACGGGTCCCGCAACGCTGGGACATAATCTTGGATAAAAATATCTGGGATTCATCGAGAATCCTCTCGTCTAACCTGGGCGCGAAAGCATGCAAGGACTTGGCAGAAAAGCTCTATAGATTTGTCGCGGATAACAACTTGGAGCTGAAGGTGGTTTCCTTTTCAAGGGGACCTGATGGAACTATTGTAGTCCCGGATGAAGAGTCTCATTATTCATTAATGCCACGGTTCTCTCCTCTGTTGAACATGATGTTTGGACGGCACAACATCGACTGCTTCGCAACAACGGCTAATGTTCGGGGATGTCCCAAAATGCGATTTTGCTCAAGGCTGCCAGAGAAAGAAGCTTGTGGCACCCATGTCTTTGCCTATCCACTAGCTGGACTGAACTGTTATGCTAATCCGCCTTTTGCATTAATGGGACCGTTCCTGATGTATCTTAGAGAACAGAAAGCGCCAGCCTCTGTGGTTGCTCCACAGTGGGATGGTTTCTCTCCAGATGGGTTCTGGTGGACTACGTACAATAAGCTGTGCAAACAAAAGTTCAGAATCGCTGAAGTAGGAGAGGTCTGTTTCCAACAACTTAGAAATGGAAGATGGTCAGAAGCAGGCCCACTCCCGTGGGCAGTCTGGATTTTGAGATTCGATTTTCTTAGAAACACTTCGTATTCCAAAAACACAAAATTCATGTGATATATTAATAAGCCTCCCATAGTAATCCGTTTACCCTGGAAAATAAATTGTTGAACGCCTGTAACTTTGGGGAAGGGGAAAATTTTGAGGTTAACAGGGTGGTGGCAAGAGCCTGTTGAGAAAATCCCCTGACTGGGCCGCCATACATCTAAGAACGAAGGAGCTTCAGGATGCAAGGGCCAGGGATGTGTACCAATCGGCCAAACTCCGAAATTTGCGGGCCCTCGGGGAATTCCTGGCTTGCATGACCCCACCAGAATCATTGGATTCGTGTACAACGCAACACATCTTATGGTATCTTATTTACTTGGAACAGTTCGGTAAGACTAACGTTCATTCGGCCACGTGCCCTCAACTGGGAAGATGTAGTTGCCCAGTCAGGCAAGCCGCAAGTTCGGTGAATTCCCTTATCGGCAGACTCTCTAGTGCCTTCCGGGATTTCGGAAGGGGCGGGTCGGACAACCCGTGCACAGGTAGGGTGGTTAAGGTCTATGAAACGATGACCAGGAATGAACAGTTGCAAGCAAGAATCACCCCAAATCAGGCAACACCACATTTCAGTTGTACGATCGACAAGCTAGTGATTCACATGAACGCAGAGGCAGCTGGTTTTGCCTCGACACAAGATTGGATACTTTTGTTCATCACTCTTAGATGTAAGGCAATGATCCCGATGGACTTATACGCTCTGAAGAGACCGGCGGAGCTGGGCGCCACAAGGGTGGAAGGGATCATAAGATTTCCCGATAACTCCGGTTTTCTCTTCAACTACCAGTGGGGGAAGACACTCCGTTCGGGCGATGAACACGTTTTCGGAATCAAAAGACTAATAATAATAATAATAAAACATTTACGCTAGCAAAGGGGACAAAGTCCTGAGAGTGCGGTATCCCTGCAAAGCAGGCTAGTGAAAACACCAGGGGCTACTCCCTCTGCTATAGCGCGCCCACAAAGGGGCTCAGCCCACTTTTCAGCAGGGTGACATCTAGAGAAAAAGCTAAGTGCTAGGCAAAAAACTCTAGAAGATGGAGAAGCAACCATGGCCGGGTGAGTGGAGGGGTGGCTGAATCTGGGCGGTGGGGAGAGAAGTCGGAGAATTTGTGGGATAAATAGTGCTGACTATATACTGAGGTGTGGGAACACAGAATGCTTACACTTAAGATAACATAAGAAGTGAAGTTAGATTGAGTGTTGCTCGGCTTAAGCCCGAAACCCTGAACCTGTGACAGCCGTACTGTACGGAGTACTAGTACAGACAGAGGACTGTGACACACACGGGGTGTCACATCCAGCAACTACCTCCAAGTGATGAAAATTTTGGGTCTGAACCTTGCACAAGGATTCTTGTTCAGACCAGTCAGGTCTGGCAAAGTGGAAAATAGTCCGATTTCCAGGAAGCAGATGAATTCAGACCTCAAATGCTGGTTGCAAAAAGCGGGGCTGTTCAATGGGGAAACATTCTTCAGCATTCGGACAGCGGGAGCAATTGAACTTTTCCTTGAAGGAGCCGACCTGCAGCAGGTTATGGGACGGGCGTATTGGAAAACAGAGAGGATTGCTAGACATTATATGAAAGTGTGGCAAGTCTTGGGAATGTCATCCTCAAGGCAGGTAGAGAAAGTCTCGACGAAAGAATACATGGAGCTGAATGCGGCACAATCATTCGTGCGGGTATTTGTATGAGTAATTTGATTATTAATTTTTGTTGGCTCGAGTTTGAGAGTTGGGGTGAAAAGGCGTCAAGAGGCGGGGGTTGTGAGTGTTGGCGGAGAGGCGACGCTGGAGTGGTGCCTTGTTGCTTCGCCTTACTTTCCGCTCTTTTTTCTCGCCATTCCTACCCAACGGGAGCGGATCGGACAAGGTGACTGGGCGGTCATCCGATTTACGGGGAATCCGCAGGATCAACAGTATCACTGTTGATCGCCGACTTTCCTTCCGTCATCAGTGATGACCGTCATTCAGGAGACGGATCGTCCGATCTCACTCCTCGGATCGCGGAAATGAAGAATCGCGAAGTGGCGGTTCACCTCCAGCTTCGTAGTCCAAGTGTCGCAGAGTGTCGCTCTTAAGTCGGAAATTGGTGAAAATACTTCACTTTTCCTACCTGCTGACGATTGCTGCGTCTTTCTTCTTCGTTTCCTAACGCAATTTTTCTTCCCTGCCCGCCCACCCTTAAAAATGGGTTCTCCAACTCAGGCTCCGATCTGACGCTGGAGTGCTGCCTTGTTGCTTCGCCTTACTTTCCGCTCTTTTTCTCGCCATCTCTACCCAACGGGAGCGGATCGGACAAGGTGACTGGGCGGTCATCCGATTTACGGGGAATCCGCAGGATCAACAGTATCACTGTAACACCAGGGGGAGTATACTCCCCCAGGTATAACACTCACGTGCGGGGTGCGAGAGGCAGAAAGGGAAATTCATAAACAGTTCGGTGGACAAGAGCTCTCAAGTCAAGCGAAGGAACGATTTCTTATTAGAGAGTGCTCAAGACACTCGTCGAGTAAATCCCGACTAGTCCCTTAAATTCGATATAATACTCACAGTTGTGCTTTGCATTCAGCGTCAGGTAGACGCAGCGGTCGTGTGCACGTTTGGTCCTGAAAACGGTTCATTTCAAACCTTCAACGCCAATTTCAACCTTCTGCGCAATTGAGTTTCTCGAGCCAACTCAGCCCAGTCCCCCGACCAACTGCCGCCAGATATCCCCACAGTGCTGCACATCTCCAGATCTCCAGGGGTTCGCACTGAAAGAAACTTTCCATGGTAAGCGGCGCCCTCGAAGAACTTGCTCGCGTTCATCAATGATCGAAGTCGAAAAACAATTGTTCGCGAGGTTGGTGTTGCGGCTGAGCTATAGAAACAAACTTTTCGAAATAATGACAAAATCCCGCGGTCGTTGACAAATTCAACTTTTACGCCCTTCGTGCAAAATGTGCGAGTGCCAAGCGTACCAATTTTCAGCTTTCTTGCTTTTGACTGTGATGCTCCCTCCACCTTTCGATCAAAGGGGAACGGCCTCCGAAATTCCCACTGTGCTAGCACTGGGGTTGTCTTCCCCTAACAGCTCGGATCTTCATGTTTCTGATACACTCTGCTCTCTTAGGCGACAAGGAAGAAAACCTCAATTCCGTTTCAGCTATCATGATAGCATGCACTCGCTCGGGTCAACTAATCGTTACTCGGGCGAAACAAAGCTCACGTCGACACGCCCCAGCTATGTACGCACTTCACAAACTTTCAAGCGCATATTGTATCTATGTTAGGAGTTTTGCAAAAGACAGTGGATCCTGCACACGGATTCCAGCAGGAAAATAAGCGAGGTAGCTGGCCGCGCTAGCGAGGCGCCAAGCTAGCTACGATTTCCTGCAACCAGCGAGGATCTCCTTGATATCGTTTACTGGTGTCGACGCGGAGCCTGTTGCCACGCGTTTTTCGATTAGGGCTCTCGCCGGGCTTGCGCGCCCACGCTCATCGCGGTGTGCAGCTTACGCCTGTAGAGCTTCACTTAATGGCCATCGCTCCTGCGGAGTCCATCTCGTGTCAACATATCTCATAGCTGTCTGACCATCTCCGATATGAATAGCCTAACCTATGGGAGTGGCAAACTTTGCAATCATCACCTTCTACAAAACCCACCGGCGAGCTCGGCCTAAAGGAACGTCCATACTGGGCCGATGGATGCGTCAGGTGGTGGGCAAACTCGCGCGTGGCGCGATATCGCTAACAGGAAACATCGTCGGTAAGAAAAGCACTGCGCAGGTGGCTGTAGATGGCGACGGCATTCATACTGGTGCCCGCCCGGAAGATGCCCACGTGTCCCCACTTTGATATTTTCGTAAACCCTAGTATCGCATCTCCCAAGTGACAGCCTGTCTGGTCGTCAACAGGCTGTCACTTGCACCGAGTTTCAAAACTTTACCGCCGATGGAAGTGATGATTTCTTCTGGTTTGTGACGGGCAGATGGGATCATCCTGCGCGTTCTAGCCAAGGAGAAGCTTGAGGTTGCTCTCTCCACGGGCATGGTGAGCCTCCCCCCGCCCCCGGCCATTTGTTGGACCTACCCTCCCGCCCCCTGCCCTGCGTCTGCGCCCATCCCTACTCCGGTCGTCAGCAAGCCTACATGCTTCCTGGTGAGGTGACGAGGGCTGGCTGGGGAGGTGCGGAGAGCTGGCTGTTCACGTGGGGAGAGCTGGCCAGTGAGATGGGGACGACTGGCTGGTGAGGTGGGGAGAGCTGGGCATTGAGGTGGGGACGACTGGCTGGTGAGGTGGGGAGAGCTGGCCATTGAGGTGGGGACGACGGGCTGGTGAGGTGGGGAGAGCTGGCCATTGAGGGACGACGGGCTGGTGAGGTGGAGAGCTGGCCATTGAGATGGGGACGACTGGCTGGTGAGGTGGGGAGAGCTGGGCATTGAGGTGGGGACGACGGGCTGGTGAGGTGGGGTGAGCTGGGCAGTGAGGTGGGGACGACGGGCTGGTGAGGTGGGGGGAGAGCTAACATTGGAGATGGGGACGATGTGGCTGGTGAGGTGAGAGCTGGGCAGTGAGGTGGGGACTCACGGGCTGGTGAGAGGGGGAGAGCCGGGCCATTGGAGATGGGGACGATGGGCTGGTGAGGTGGGGAGAGCTGGGCATTTGAGGTGGGGAATGATGGGCTGGGTGAGGTGGGGAGAGCTGGCTGGTGAGGTGGACGACGGGCTGGTGAGGTGGGGAGAGTCACCATTGGAGGTGGGGACGACTGGCTGGTGAGGTGGGAGAGCTGGGCATTTGAGGTGAGGACGACGGCTGGTGAGGTGGGGAGAGCTGCATTGAGGTGGGGACGACGGGCTGGGTGAGGTTGGGAGAGAGCTGGGCATTGAGGTGGGGACTCCACTGGCTGGTGAGGCGGGGAGAGCTGGGCATTGAGGTGGGGACGTATAGGCTGGGTGGGAGGTGGGAGAGCTGGGCAGTGAGGTACTCCACTGGCTGGTGAGGTCGGGAGAGCTGGGCATTGAGCTGGCCATTGAGGTGGGGGCGACTGGGCTGGTAAGGTGGGGAGAGCTGGCTTATTCAGGTGGGGACGGTTTATTGGTGAGGTGGGGAGATCTGGCCATTGAGGTGGGGACGACTGGCTGGTGAGGTGGGGAGAGTGCCGGTTGGTGTTCTCGCTGCGTATCCCGAGTATCCCGAGGGTACAACCATAATATAGGCGGTGTTGCTTCGCCTGGAGGACCTAGAGGGGGGTCTGGGTGCTTGTCGGTCTTGAGACTTGCAGGCTGGTATTAGTCCTGACGACGCAGCCGTGGCGCTGCGATCCACCAGCGGGCTCTTCGTACTTAAATCCGGTAGCGACTGTGTGATTACTGTGGGTGCATCGCCACAGATTCCCCCAGGTTCGCCGCCGCCCCTCTTTCTTCCCTAGTGCTATTGCTTGTGCCACCCAGCCAAAGCGGCCACGTCAGCACCCAAAACGCAAATCAGAACCTGCACGTGGCATGAAGGCGCTTGATGGGGGTGCAGATGGTCTACATTGCTTTTGCCAAGAACAATCACATTTGCCAAAGCACACTGCAAGTGAATACCATTTAATGGAAAACGTGTTTTTTGCGTAGGGGGTTACTTACCCCGTGTTAGGTGAGTTGATTCTTTTCTTGGACGTCCATTTGTGTTTTTCTGAGTCCGATCACAAAGAAACAGCGTCGGGTCGTACTGTACCGGGTCGGGTGGGTCGGGCACAAAAGAAACAGAGCTACGGCTCCGAAGGGTCCCTCGTTCTGTCCGTGTCATCTCTCCACTGTTATACTGTCTCGATCTGCCTGTACAGCGTCACCAGGTGTCGTCTGCTCTGCTCTCAACAGGAAACCCCTAAATTTCCACTTCTTTCCAAATCGGACATTTCAAAACAAAACCTGCACCTGGCGCGTAGGCGCCTGAGGGGGGTGCAGATGATCTAAATTTCAAACCTCAGCGGCTCCGTACATCCTCGTTGTGCTGGACGCGGGGCTGGCGAGGGTTGTGCATGCAGGGTGCATTGTGGGACAAGTTGGGCTGGGGTGGCTGGCTGCTGCAGGGTGCATTGTGTGGGACAAGCGGGACTGGGGTGGCTGGATGCTGCAGGGTGCATTATGGGACAAGTGGAGCTGGGGTGGCTGGGTGCTGCAGGGTGCATTTTGGGACAAGTGGGGCTGGGGTGGCTGATGCTGCAGGGTGCATTTTGTGGGACAAGTGGGGCTGGGGTGGCTGGGTGCTGCAGGGTGCATTTTGTGGGACAAGTGGGGCTGGGGTGGCTGGCTGCTGCAGGGTGCATTTGTGGGATAAGCGGGGCTGGGGTGGCTGGCTGCTGCAGGGTGCATTGTGGGACAAGTGGGGCTGGGGTGGCTGGCTGCTGCAGGGTGCATTTTGTGGGATAAGCGAGGCTGGGGTGGCTGGCTGCTGCTGCAGGGTGCTTTTGTGGGATAAGCGAGGCTGGGGTGGCTGGCTGCTGCAGGGTGCATTTTGTGGGACAAGCGGGGCTGGGGTGGCTGGCTGCTGCAAGGTGCATTTTGTGGGACAAGTGGGGCTGGGGTGGCTGGATGCTGCAGGGTGCATTGCACTGGATGAGGCGCAGAGGTACAACCTGCATGTGGCAGAGGGCGGGGAGCACGGCTTCGTGCCTTTCGTGCCGCCCGAGGAGTTCGCGCTGGTGGACCTCATCGGGGAAGGTGGGTTAGATTAGGGTTTGATTAGGATTGGAGGCCGCATAGCAGTGATGCCGGGTGGTCTAAGTGCCACTCAAGGTTACGGCCTGCCGCATGTTTCACGCGGGCACGGGTCTGACGGAGGCCTGCCGCATGTTTCACGCGGGCACGGGTCTGACGGAGGCCTGCCGCATGTTTCACGCGGGCACGGGTCTGACGGAGGCCTGCCGCATGTTTCACGCGGGCACGGGTCTGACGGAGGCCTGCCGCATGTTTCACGTTTCATCATTTGTATTGCTGTGCTGGCCCACGAGCACGTGCATGGAGAGCAGATTGGGCACAAGTGTAGCCACAAGCCTTGCCTCAGCAGCCCCGTGCGCCACTTTTTGAAAGTAGTGGTCGGTATGGGGATGAGTCGCGAGTCTGGCTCGAGGGCGCGCTGACTAGATGAGAGCGCTGACTAGCCTTCGGCCGAAATGGCATTCACACCGGGGCTTGCGGGCTGTGTGGCACAGTGCGGCTCTGGCGGCAGGACGCGGCGGAGCGGGCGCAGGCCGAGGATCTGCAGATCGATGCGAAAGCTCTCTGCCGGCAGCTCGCCAATCAGACTTTTGGCCGAGTGCTTGCTGTAGGAGAAACGTATGGCCTGGCTCCGCCTGCTGCAATGGAGGAAATGGTTTGTGTCGCAATGATGTCCTAATGGGGCTGATGTGGCAGAGAAGCGGCCGCGCCGTGCACCATTCTGCTGATGCCAGCAAACTGGGCCATGGGCGCATGTAACGCTGATTCATCGGTCAGTAGACACTGAGGAAGGCTGCCGCGCCGATAAGCACCAGGACGACTCGGGGCTGGGCCCCTGCGCCTCCCTGCGCGCAGCATGTGGATGACCGGCGAGGGAGGGCTCGGAAATGATGCAGGGTGCCGGTGTCCCTAGATGGGGTAAATGTGCTCGTGCGCATCACCGCGACCAACCACCTGACCGAGGAAGAGCAGGCGGATGTTGTGGTCTACCACTGCTACAGGTGCTGATCACCCCCAGCTGCTGCCCCCTCAGAAAAGCGCCGAGCGACATACATGCTCTCTCGCGCCTCCCCGAACTCTACCTCCAGTGTCCGATGTGCCCAGTCCGAGATGCCCTCGACTGCCCTCTGCCACAGGGCGGCGCCGCAACAAATCCAGCAGCATATAGCACAAGCCTTCCAGAGCCGCACAGCAGATTCAAAAGTCTGTTTGGCCCAGCATGTCTGTGAGAGCATGCTGTGCGGATTGCTTCGGCTCATTGCGGCCGCTTCGAGACGGCCGCTCGGACGACGACTTTTAGTTTGCTGCTCACATGTTTGCCCCTTTACCCAATGGCCCTCATTATTGCGTGCTGCGGGGCTGGCTCGCTCCTGGGCCGCCCCGGGGGCCCTCGCACATCTGCCAAGGCGTCGTGCAGGAAGGCATTCTACTCCACTTGGGTTTCTTGGCCTAGGTCACAGGTGCTGCAAGGTCGTGTCACTCACCCCCTCACTTGATGCTATACCCCATCCCCCCACCCACCATCCTGCTGACGGTCGAGCGCTTCTCTGGCGGTGTGGGCAATCAGCCCCAGCCACGGCTTTTCCTTGGGCCTGCCGTTGTCGTGCTGAGTGGCCTCGGCTGACCCTCCGAGGATCACTGTCTCGGAAATCTGCCGCAGGGGACTCATCACCGCTGACACGGCTGTGTACCTCTTGCCAGCCGCTGGCTTTGATCAGGTGACTCAGCTACTCACGCAGTCCCCTAGCGGAACATGCACTTACTGACCCGGTGATGAGCTTGTGCCCCCAATGCAAAGGCCCCCCCCGCAGAGGACGCAGAGCAGCTCCTCGCTTCGACCCTCCCCGGGGTGGTGATTGGTCCACGTGGAGAGGAATGCGGGCGCGCTCCGTGTGAAATTGCAGGGGCTGCAGCTTGTGAACGCGGTGACGAAGGCCGAAAGGAAGCTGAACCACCACCTGATTAATGTCACCACAAACGACGGTGTGTCCTGCCTCCTCCTCTTGCCACCTCCCCCTTCACCGCCTGGCTCTTTCCACGATCCGCGTCCCCTCGCGCCTCTGATGGCCGTCTCCCGCCCCCCCCTCACCCCATCTTCGTCCACCCCTGCTTCCTCCCGCTATCCACACTCTCCCGGGAGCATCTCTTTCCCTCTTCACATGAGCCAAGTGAGAGCTTCAACAGGCAGGCGGTGGGGTCGGGCGGGGGGGGCAGAAGGGATTGAAGATGGGGCATCGCGGATAGGGGACAGGAATCGGAAACTGGGCTGGGCCAGAGCACTCTACTCCGCATCAGCGGCTGTTGATGCCGGCTGCGTGTCCTGAGAGAGATCAGCGGCTGTTGATGCCGGCTGCGAGTCCTGAGAGAGATCGTGGGGGATTGGTCGGGACAGATGAGGAGTTCACGGTGAAGAAGAGTCTCTTGCGCAGCTGCATCAGCTTGACCAAGGCCGTGCAGCACAAGGCCGAGGAGATGGCGGAGGTGGCCGTGGATGTGCGGGCCTCCTTCCCTTCCACCCCGGAGTCTGCTCCCCGGGGGGCATTCGTGTGCTTCCCTTTTTTAACCGGACCCTGCCGCTCTTGCCACCGCAGCCGTCGCCACTTTCGGGTCTTCTGAGTCGTGCATGCGCACTGGAGACGTCTGCCGCGAGGTCCTGGGAGCGGTGACGGGTCCGTGCGCCGGCACAGCATGTTCAGGGAGCTTCCAAGCATGCAGACCGGCGTTGTTGAGATGAAGCAGATATCCGAACGGCGCGCGCAGGGAGGTGCAGGGCACAACCTCAAGTGAATCAGCTGCAGCCAAAGCGTGATGACGCAGCAGTGCTTGGGATGTGTAGGGGGTGGTACACTGCATCAAGGGGGGTAAGGGAGGGGGGATAGGTTGAGGAGGAGGTGTGGGGAGGTTTGTGAGATGGGTCCTCGCAGGTGGATTGCTGCACCTTCGACCGCGTCCTGCTGTACCTCCAGGCGGATGTGGTGCGGACCCCCTCTCCAGGCCCTTACCGCGCAGTCACACTCCGCCTGGTGGCCCCATGCCCCATGGTTCGGCGGCGCTCGAGTGATCCTGTGTCCCGCGCGCCGGCAACACGCGGTATAAGTTGAGTGTTGTTGTATACGAGGGCTGACGACTCATATGCGCGGTTCTCATGCGCGATGCGGCTGACCCTTCTAAGTCTCAGGCTGACTGCTCCCATTCCGCTCCTACCCATCCTGCCTGCTCAGTGCCACTCGCCCCCCCCCTTTTGGGTGGACCCCCTCCATGCAGCTTGGGCGCGGCGCGGAGTGGAACTTTGACATCAATCTCGCGGATCTGCTTTTAGAGGCCGCCCGCCGCCTTGGCTGCAGGTGTTTCTGCTCCCTGCAGCTCCCTGCTGGCTCCCGTGTGTGCAGCAGATTTAGCCTCTCGCCGATTGGGATGCAAACATCGAGATCGCGATTCAAACATCGAGATCGCGATTCGGATCTCGAGATCGCGGCCGTTGAACGGGCATGATCAAGCAGTCTGATTCGGAAAGAACAGAAGAGATGCGTTTCCCAAACTTCCAGCATCGACTTCCCCCAACTTCCAGCATCGAGGTTGGATTCTCGGCCATCGTTGCAGGTGAAGTGAAACGGGTGGGCTGATCGACAGTAGGGCGGTTACTTCCCAAGGGTTTTAGGGTTTACTTACAAAAAGGGTCTTTTAGGGTCCTGGGCGCTCGGGCTCGTGGATCATGCCAGGGGCCTGGGGCTGGGGAGACACGCGTACAGGTCGCTTGAAGAGCTCTGTCTGCAAAAGATGGGCGACTTCCACAGCCGCATCCGCGAGTACCGGTTCGATGAAATCAAGAGGTGCGCTCCGCATCTTCTCATCTATTCGATCGCCCTTCTCCGAGGAGATCAAGGCGGCGTGTGACTGCGCGACTTTTTCCGGCTTTCCTCCCAAGTGCTGCTCTCCATTTCCATACATCGCGCACCCTTTTGCCACCTGGAGCCGCCTCCTGCCGCGTTTTGCGCACATAGCCGTGCCATCGGCTCGTGCCTGGGTAGAAGCTGAAGAGAGCGCTGGAGCAAGCAAGCGCGTGTAAGCTGTGGGACTGTGCCAGGGCCAATGCCCACGGGCAGTGCTGGATCATTGTGGACGGCATGGTGCTCGATGTCACGCGCTGGCTGCCCGAGCACCCAGGAGGCAACACCATCATCCCGGCTCAGGCGCTGGATCTGGAGGCCGCGTGCTTTTTTGAGGCAATCCCTCCCTCCCCTCCCCGCGTCGTGGTCATTGCCAACCCTGCCCACCAAGACAGCCACTGGATGCCCTATGTCGCATTTGCGGCTTCCGCGGAGTCTGATTTGTCTGCTACAGAACTCACCACCGAGTCACGTGCGACGGGGAAAGAAACAAAGGATGCACTCAGCAGCGCAATTGTTTCTAGAACGCGAGGGCGTCACATGCACGACGCTTTGTTCCGAACTCGCGACTGCATGCATCGAATCGCTATGCGTGGAATCATCAAGTAACCGCCTGAGCTGTCACCTGCCAGCCTCGGGCAGTAACCGCCTGAGATGTCACCTGCCAGCCTAGGGCAGTAACTTCCTGAGATGTCACCTGCCCGCCTCGGGCAGTGCCCTCTCACAGCCATGTCTTTGCCCGAGGCTTGCCATGGTCGAGAGGAAGCTCCTCGCCAGAGGCCCGCCTGCCTCCGAGAGCCCTAAGGGGCACCAAACCGGAGGAGCCCGGTCTACACGAAAACCCAGTACCTAGGCCGTATAATCGGCGTGAGGGATCAATTTCCTGCGCACCAGCGAGCTGCAGCCCCCCCGTTTGCCTGGAAGCTGCCAACCGGGGCACAGCGTGCTCCGGCAAAGAACCGTGGCCCCCGAAAAACCTCTGGCTGGCTGGCGAGCCTGTGGCATCAGGGGAGAGCTGGGTGCATCTGATTGGGCGGGAAGGGGTGCAGTTGTATCACTCATCGCGGGAGAGCTTCATGTACCTGAAGCACTTCTACATTGGGGAGGTGCGTCCCAACCCTGCCACGTGGCCCCACGCCTTGAGGCGTCAGTGCCCTCTCCTGTGGCCAGCTCAGCCGTGAGCAGTCCTGTCCGCCTTCTGAAGATTCCTTGGGATGCTCGACGGTGTCGCCACGTGCATGCGGGTAGAGATGTTGTCCTTGCGATGTGCTGACAGGAAGGCATTGCGCAGAAAGTGCAATCGCAGGAGGAGGGGTGAGAAGATTGGATGGGTGGAAGGGATTGAGGAGGCAGGGGTGTGGGAGAGTCGGCCACAGGTGTGTGAGGAGGATCGTGCGGACGTCCCGTGCGCAGAGAAGCCCTCAGAGGAGTTCCTGCAGCAGCTCAGAGAGTACACCACTTTCCGCATTGACACCTCCACGCCAAAGATCCAGACTTTCAAGAGCTTCTGAGCCCGTGGCCGACGTTGCCCAGCCATGCAGCAGTAGTCGACGAGAGGTGGCTGCCGTGGGAGGGCATAAGGGTGAGACAATCGTTTGCGGGGTTATGCTGTTGGTGGCATCGTGCATCTACGCCAAGCTGCATGGGCCGCATCATGCCATCTGACAGATGCATTTTTTTTGCCCAACTATTAACCTCGGAAAGTGAATTTCCGATCGCTCGCACTTTGTTAAAGATAGTCCAATTTCAGGCAGTATATCCGACGTGATAGGCTAGTATACAACCAACTTCAAGGTAGTACATGAGGTATTTGGAATGGATCTGAATATAGATTTTCAGTAAGCGGTTCGCAGTCGCTCGAAACGCGAAGCCCCTTCTTTCGCAATCGTAGTCTTGATCCATGCAGAATCCAAGTCTTGGAATCATTCAACTTGATAGAAAAGCTTTCGCTGATATAGTTCCCGCGGATCGTAGCTAGTCAAGCATATGCACATGTGAAGGTATAGATGTGGCCTAATCCTACCTAATCTAAACTAAGTATTGTATGGACCGGTACTCCATGATTTGTGTTTATAAATTTTGTGTAGTATGTATACTTCAAAGTAGTATGACGTATTTATGGAGTATATATGCATACCATTTGAATAAAGTTTCAATACTACACGTGAGGTCAGCATATTTACCCTCAAACGTGTCACACATTACCCTTACACTCGCCTCACACATGTCACAGTCGAGTACATGCATATGCGCGCCTTGCCTTTGAGACATATACAATCATGCCATACTTCTCAATAGGGTTGCGGTCATGTGGAAACATATTCCCAGAGTTTATTTTCTAGTTATGCAAAAGATTAAGTATAAACAAGATGCCAGTTGAAGATGCCATATTCATATTTTTCGTTCGCCAACAAGTCGGGCCATAAAATGCTGTACCTTATTCTGAAACTAAATGATATTTTTGAAAACCGGGTCCGAATTTTCACTACTGCCCTGAAACCCGACGGCGCGGTAACCAACCGTTTATTATTGGTAGCCTCTATCGTAGATTCGGAAGGCAAGTCGACTTGTTCATCATCCCACAGACAAACCGTTTCGCAGGCGAGTGGCGTATTCCACACGCACACACGCACACTCACGTATGTGCATATCCGAGCAACATCGATCGCCGATGATATATACTTGATATGCGTTTCGATGCATTTAGGAGCATTCGCTTGTGTAAATAACCCAACTTACCACACTGAAAATGATCATCTGTATGCACAATCAACCGTACTCACGACTGTCGGAGCTTTTCGTATGACAAATGGCAGGGAACAACATGGATGATGCATCGAAGTTCGTATTTGGGAACGGCCTAGATAATTTTGACAACAACGCAATCTTGGCCACCTCCTGTGAGGCCGTGAAAATTTGGAACTCGGAGATTGAGAAACGCCGCGCACATCTTGCTGATACCAAAACTTGCCCGAGCCACAATTCTGTGAACGACGACTTCGCCTTCGCCGAGGATTTTAACAGCTCCGACTGCATGAGCTTACGCTGGCCGTCAACGACATCTGTTATTTGATGCGCACCATCAACAAGAAAGCAGGATTGGTCACTAGCACTAGGCTGCGGCTTGTGGATTTACATGAGCGGGTTATTCGTGTGGTCATTGTCGGCGACCCCACCAACACAGTGCACGTTATACCACGCATCGCCTTCATATTCTCACCAGGCATCTCCAAACTGGAGATCCACCGTAGACAGTTTCCACTCTCCTTGGCCTATGCGATGACCGTGAACCGAGCACAAGGTCAAACACTCAAACACGTCTTGCTGGATACCACGCGCCCAGCGTTTTCACACGATCATTTGTACGGTGTTTTTTACGTGTGCGCGATCGAGACTCCATCGCGCTTTTCAACAAACACCAAATAACTTCCACAAAACAGATCACTGTCACGTACCGTGAAATATTGCTGGAAGACCAGGAGATCCCTGCAAATACTTCCTCCGTGCTTTGTTTGAATAGTGGAGCCACAATGGCTGAGCTGTTTCAACACGAGACCCATGAATTGGATGAACCAGACACGACTGATGAGATGCCATTACTGTTCATGACGACGCCGCTCGCAGATTGCACTATTCACCAATTAGAACACGCTAAACATGAATTTTAACAATTTTTTATCTATATACAGTGTTAGACCAATTACGCATCGTATTGAATATCACAATATCATGGCTGCTGTACTATTTCCCAAATTCTTGCAGTCCGCATTTACCAAATAAGGTGTGCAGAACATATAAAGAATGTGAATGAGAGCGGAGTTCTCGCTTAAATACTGAAGGTGCAATGCACATCATACCACACATCACTCGCATATTTCCACCAGGCATCTCCAACCCGGAGATCCACCATAGACGGTTTCCACTCTCCTTGACCTATGTGATGACAAGGCCTGTGCTGCGATGACAACCGCGCACAAGGTCAAACGCTCAAACGAGTCTTGATGGATACCACACGCCCACCCAGCGTTTTCGCACGGTCATTAAAAAATCAAGGGGCGTCAAGGGTGGAAGGTTGTGAAATATCATCACATGAATTTGAGACGTGTCAAGGGTGAAGGGCTGTGAAGTATTATCAGACAAGTGTTGTGGCAGCATGCCGCATTAGTTACCAGTACTGCAGGAGCATGCCGTAACAATACAGGGGTTATAGTTGCATGCCATGCATTACGTAGTCACATATTCAATTACATTAATCAAAATCACAGTGCAAGATGCAATAATACTACATCTGAAGTTCATTTACTGTAAATTAGGCATGATTCAAGATTGTATGAAGCTCTATTATAATATGGTATACTCTATTATCATATGGGTATGAATCTATTTCTCCGCTTTCTGAACCTTAGATCCTAGCTTATTGAAAGTCTGTGTGATTGCTTTTTCATCTTCAATGTCCACGAACATGCAGGGCACATTGATTGTGGCAAATTGCACGCACTGCTCATATCAACAAATTGCGCCATGACGTACATGTACGAAGGATCGTTGGAAGCTGAAGTCACTTGATGAGTGTTTCCGGATCATCCGTCTCTTAGCTCTATAGCGACGTGCATGCACGGGTTATTGTAGACATGTAGAGAGATGAATTATCCATGACATAGACGGGTCGTTGGCAGCAAGAGGGACATGATACTCAACATCGCATGAAAACACTATTGAGCCACAACCTAATGTGTGATATACTATATCACAACACGAGGGGGAAACCTCACGAAGGTCTCGGTAAAAGAAAGTCAGGATAAAATGTGATCCACACTTCACCACACGTCCGACTCTGGGGGGGTCATAACCTACTAGCACGGATATGGACACATTCCTCACCATCAAATGGAGTTTGCGAATGCCATTGACAAGGATATGAAACTGACACTCTTAATGTCTCTGCTCACAGATAAGGTCAAGGGATATTTTGACGAGTCATGGACCCAAACAGCACCTGAGACAACTTTGGAGGATTTGCCTACATAATTGGAAAGGATGCGCGGTTGGCATGAGAAGAAGAAGGCAACTCCGAGAATAAAGTAACAGTGCTTCTACCAATGAGGGGACATGAATACCAGTAAATATAATAATCCGGAAATCCACACTCTTGGCGATGCAAGAGGGAGTAGAAGGACATACATGGACTAAATGCAAATACCACACTTACAGAAACATACCGGCGACAACCACAAGCTGATACATTTGGATATACGGACATGCCAACACGTTGTGTTGACTACTGAAATTACAATCACGCATCATCACACAATGCACCATCAAGTTACACACTGGTATATCGGACTGGCATCCACCGTCGATGTCTCGGGCGATGGGAGGCGGTATTGGATGTGGGGAAAACCACTGTACAAGTTGGCTACACATACTGGCATCGTATCACTAGGATTGGCATATGCAGATGGTTCTACAAGGTCCGCCATCCGGTGCGCTATCTATACAACGGGTGGCAGCAAATGATGATAGAGAGTCTCAAACCATCATTTAATTTCTGCACGAAATGGTTCGATCGACCCATTTTTCTTGGTACATACTGATGAAAGTTGCTGCCGTTAACGCGCCACTCTCAAGCTTCATTTTATCTGAGACAGCAAGACCCATAAGGTTACAAGCTCCTCAGTTGACTTGGCACCCCCTCTGGATGGCTCGCCCAGTGTGCAGTGCATGCTTGTGGAATCAGGAAGAGATGGGGGTGCCCCACAGCAGTGGTTGCAATCAAACAAAGACTCTTGTTCACTTAGCGCAATACGTGCAGCCCGTTCACGAGTACTTATCTAAGAGGGTAGGCCCATGCTCCTTGACACAAACCCTTGCAGGAAGTCCATGTAGCACTCAAGGGAGACAGACCATCTGTGCACATACCCATATGGAACACTGAACATGAAATGAATATATATACAAATAAGACACATCGTTCACGGGATGGCGAGGATCCCTGCCTCGGATCTTCCATGCCCGATCACGCACTTCTGGTTGGATGGCCCACTCCTGAATACCCCAAAGCCAATTTTCCACTAAGCAAATCACAGAGACCAGTTGAAGTATTCGCATGAAATCAAGATCTCAAAACTAACCAGCTCGACCCCCGTTGCGCCGTGATGGGTGTTTGCGATTGGCTGCCGCTGGAAGCGCTTTGTAGATGTGGATGATGCCGGATGGCTGCCGATGTTCGCGAGAGATTGCAGTTGCAAGCGCAGCGGCTGTGATGAGCAGTGCTGACTGGCATCCTATGCTATGCACCGCAATCCCTGAACCCTCAAGCTGACATCTCATGCTCAGGCGCGCTCTAACAGGTGGAGAGCTTCAGATGATGGATGAAGGGGATTTGCACGCCGCCCTGATAGAGGCATGCACCAGCGCCTCCTTTGCACGGCTGAGCGCGAGCTGCTCCGCGGGCAGCATACACGGCGCCACTCCCAACGAGCACATAGTCTCTGCCCAGAAGAATTGGTCGTACTCAATTGGACAAATCACCTGTGAGCCGCCGATCCCAGGGCACCTCGACGGTTGGATTGGTTCCTTGCACATGTTCTTGCTTGCTATGTGACACGTGTTCTCATCCTCCCGCTTGAAGGTCGAGGGAGATGAGCGAAGGGTGGGTCACTCACCGAGCTCCTTACCAGGAGTTGATGCTTCCACACACTGGCAAATGATACAACTTGCTTTTCAGGTGATAACTGGCCGCAAAGGGGTAGAGATGATGCTTTCAGGTGATAACTGGCCGCAAAGGGGTAGAGATGATGTTTTCAGGTGATAACTGGCCGCAAGGGTGGGGATGATGTTTTCAGGTGATAACTGGCCGGGGATGATGTTTTCAGGTGATAACTGGCCGCAAGGGGTGGGGATGATGTTTTCAGGTGATAACTGGCCGCAAGGGGTGGGGATGATGTTTTCAGGTGATAACTGGCCGCAAGGGGTGGAGATGATGCTTTCAGGTGATAACTGGCCGCAAGGGGTGGGGATGATGTTTTCAGGTGATAACTGGCCGCAAGGGGTGGAGATGATGCTTTCAGGTGATAACTGGCCGCAAGGTGTGGAGATGATGTTGTGGGAGCTGGCGAGAAGGCGCGAGTTTTCAACAGCACTAGCAAGAGGGGGGATTCAATCGCCAGGAGCTAAATGTCTTATAGAGCAAGATCGCTGGGAGATGGTGTTTATGCGGGCTAGCAAATTCGAAGACGACACTTCCAGAGGGCGGAGCGCGTCATCAGGCCTTTAACACTTCGCGAGGGCGGAGCGCGTCATCAGGCCTTCGACACTTCCAGAGGGCGGAGCGCGTCATCAGGCCTTCGACACTTCCAGAGGGCGGAGCGCGTCATCAGGCCTTCGGCAGATTCAGTGCCCGCTACGCTCAAACTACTCCGGGGATATCTCTCCGACCATGGGGAGGCACCTGCGGAGCTCCCGCCAACAGACTGCTGGCGGTGGTGCCCGCGCCCCCGTGATGCACCGCTACGGAAACACGGGGCAAAAGCCAGCCATGAGGCACCAGGCCAACCTCCATCACCTGAAATGAGCAGCAGCCACGTCAGCTCACCATCGTGGCGACCCTCTACAGATTGGCAGTGACGACAGCAAGGGCTCTGCACCATCGGCGTGGAGGCTCTTCACCTACCCTAACCCTCAAATACATTGAGCCTGTGAGGCGTGACCTCCAGGGGCCCGCCAGCATCACAGCTACCCCGGTGAATGCCGAGACGCTCCTGAGAGATCATCTGGGAAAAGGTTCACAAATAGTAGCCCCCCGCCCCCCATCCGCATCGTCCCCCACATTTTCGACGGCAGCGGATCGGACATCCATGCAGGCCTGCAGTTCCCAGTGGCCTCCACGTGGCCTCCACGTGGCCGGGTGCGGTGCGTCGCTGGGTGCAGCCCTTCCGGGAGAAGAACGAGGCATGAGGGCGATGGCGGAGCAGCACTTGGATGCCCGTGGATTACATGATCGTCGGGCTCCATCCCACCGGGCCGACACAAAGCTTGGCCTTCTCCGCCGGCAAGAAGCACCCGCTGCCTGTGGCGAGTTCACAACCAAAACCGCACATAGGCTCTGAGGCATCGAGCAGAGGCTCTGCCACTCACGCCCACGAGCCCCATGCGTGAGCCCCATGAGGAACCCGGTGAAAGTCCACCATGACTGCGCCCGCGAGTGACCCCCGTGGGCGGAGGTGACGAGGTATTCTCATGAATGACAATGGGAGCACTGTACACTGTGTGACAAAGATAAATGGCTGCGATGGCAGACGGCGGGGGCGCAGGGGCGGGGCGTCTCGTGCGAGCGCCGGAGGGCGGCGTCTCAGACCGCTCCGGCGCATGAGCCGCTGCGCTCCCGCCGTGACATGACACGCTCCCGTGACATGAGACGCTCCACTCGCACTCGCTCGCTGCGGACTGAGGTGGGCATAGCATGCAGCATTCGCACGAGGCTACCCGAGGGCACGCGCGGCCTGCACGAGCCTCCTGGCCGGATTCTCTACCGAGGATGGCAGCCGTGCCGACCCGAAACCTGAGGGGCAGCATCCCAACAAACCCATTGATCAGTCAGGATGCAACAGTCTAAAGAATCCTGGCCTAAAGCGAGAATGCAGAAAGGGGCGTCGGCCAGATTCAACCATGGTGGCCCAAGCGGCACCCCCTAAAAGGCACTGCCGAGGACCTCTCCGATTGAAAAGCAGCTGCGCCACGTGAACATGCTTCTGAAGCCCCATATCTGACGACGTGTTGCGACGCACCGAGCACCCTAAAGCCCCATATCTGACGACGTGTTGCGACGCACCGAGCACCCTAAAACCCCATATCTGACGACGTGTTGCGACGCACCGAGCACCCTATAGCCCCATATCTGACGACGTGTTGCGACGCACCGAGCACCCTAAAGACCCTCGAGGAAAGCGGACTGAAAGCGCAGTGCAACTCAGTGCCCGGCAGCGTTAGCCCGTCCCCACTGCAAGAAGGCCGGTGAGAAGAATGCGAACCCCGCCACCTTGCACACCCTCGAGCAGCAACTGCGCGCCCAAGGAAGGGGCTCCACGCGCCCCGTAGGTCGCCTCTCTCCGCCTGGGAGGTGACAGGCTTTGAGCTGGCAGGCCCCCCTGCGAGGACCCGCTGTGCAATGTGTGCAATTGGCATAGGGAGTGCTGGAGGCATCAGAGCAGTGTGCGCTGTTTACCGCTCCGTCGCGGTTGCGCCCACGAGGGGCCGAGCAAGCTGGCCCCCTGGCGAGAGGGGGCGCCAGATGGGAGGTGCGAGGCACACACCCATGTAAATGGGAGCTGGCCCAGACTCCAGGAAGGCTGCAAGCTCACAGGGAGGCTCCCTGCCCAAACACCAAGCCCCGCGCTCCCTCCCTCCCTCTCCTTCATGCCGTTTGGGCCCTAATTGGCTCTCGCCTTACCACCTGTACCCTATACCCTAGCTTCTTCCGGGATCCAAGGTTCCACGTACGCCGACGGTGGACGAGAGGTATCACATTTCCGACCCAATTTGCCCCCGCTGTCCACACCTCCCTGAAGGAAAGTCGTGAACAGCCCCAAACACCTGGGGTGCGTGAGTGCCTGCCCGGGGGCATCGTCCTGTGGGCAAAAAGCGCCGGGATCCTGCACGGACATCGCGCCAGGCCCAACAAGCGAAACTGGTTGGCTTCACACCATTCCGGCGCGCTCCCAATAGCGCGAGCCCGTCCGGCATGATACTGCGGCGCCACCAAAAGGGCGCGCAGTGACGCTGACTCAGCATTCCCCAAAAGCCAGAGGCGCGGATGACAGAGTGCGCAGCGGCGCACCAGCCGGGACCACCACCACCAACATCCTCATCCACGAAGGCGCCGCACACCATGGTCGACTTCGGCCAATCGTCGGGCTTTGGCAGCACCTGCAGCGTGGATGCAACCGCCAGGCTCCATCCAACCTTGTTGGGTGCAGCTACCTACACCTCGG
Organism: Cymbomonas tetramitiformis; assembly: GCA_001247695.2. NCBI lineage: Eukaryota > Viridiplantae > Chlorophyta > Pyramimonadophyceae > Pyramimonadales > Pyramimonadaceae > Cymbomonas > Cymbomonas tetramitiformis. Next base: position 43,928 of record LGRX02034118.1, read on the forward strand.
GGCTCGCTGCAAGCGCGAGGGAGGGGGCCATTCAGCTCACGTTCCGCACTCCCTGCAAGGGGCCTTCTGAGCGAGCAGGCCGAGGAGATGATGCGCGTGGGGGGGGCACTCCCCAGGGCACTCCCCAGGGAATTCCCCAGGGCACCCCCGGCAGCCTCGCTCGAAGGGGCCTCGGACCTCGGGGTAGCGCACCTCTGGGCTCCACCCGTACATGATGGGCACATCCCGGCGGCGCATCTCCAAGTAATGTCCGCCACACCCCCCTGCCCGCGGCCCATGCCATATCAGCCAAGACCACTGCAGCCCCCAGGGCCGTTCAGACGCGCCGTCTGCCCTCGTATAGAATGACCGTCTCGTGACACACACTGCTGCTCGTCTACACCATGGCATGTGCTTGCGGTGAGACTTCGAGCGCTTCCCCGAGGACTCTTTGATACCCCTCGGCATCTTTCAGCACATCTCCGGCAGCCGGCCGGCCTGCTTCGCGGTCTAGCGCAGCCCTCTGGATGGGCGGCACGCGCAAGTGAGGGGGGGACTGCTAGCATGGCTCATTGGAAGATTGTGGAATATCCCAAACAAACATGCGATATTGGGGTAACCGACCCGTCCTAGCACGGACATCCAGTCAGCATGCGCGGCCGCCTGAAGTGCGGGTTAACGCCTCACCTTGGCAGTCTATTGGCTCCAGCCCAAGCTCCCTGCGCCACTCTGCAACCCGATGCCGGCCCACCGAACCCAGTGTGAGCTCTCCCACCCTCCCTACCCCGAATCCGGCGACGCGCGGCGGCGAATGGCGCACTGCATTGTATGTTTGACGCGAGGAGCTGTGATCATGATAGACGCTGCATTGGGACGGCCTGCCCCTGGGATGCTGAGGATAATGCTAATGGCAAAGATGACGATCGGACGGTTGTGGGAGGCGCAAGGGGCTGACGAGGCGCTCGTGACTGCGCACAGGAGCAACATGCGGATCGAGCGATGCTCGCCCCCGCAAGCTCTGGTCTAGACGGTTTGATCCTAGAGCACGCTGCGCAGGCTGCACCGTTGATTCGCTTGCCAAATGGCGCCCACATCATCTCCTCGACCAGCACGTGGCTCATCGCCCTCCTGCATGTGAGCGAGGCGCGGCCCTCGTCAGCGCACCCCGGTGTGTCGAGGTGGCCTCACATTCCGGCCACGGCGAAGCTTCAACGTCCCCGAAATGCGCGCGGCACTCATACAGCGAGCTGCGACACACTACCAGGCCAGCAATCTGGCTGCCGGGTGAGCAATTTAACGGCCAGCTGAAGATTACGGCTGCCGGCTGAGCAATCTAACGGCCAGCTGAGGACTGTGGCTGCCGGCTGAGCAATCTCGCAGCCGGCTTAGCAATATGGCTATTGGCCGAGAAATCTGGCTGCCGGCTGAGAAATCTGGCTGCCGGCTAACGATTGTGGCTGGCTGCCGGCTGAGGATTGTGGCTGCCGGCTGAGCGACGGGCGCATACGATGAGTCGTCTTGAATGCCTGTACCGGCCGTGTTCCTGCGACTGCCCGCAGGGTGACATCCGAGCAGCTGCACGCCACGATGCCATTCGTCGGCATGCCACTGCTCTTGGGGATGTGCCGGCCGCTGACCTCCCAGCTAGCGCGAGGGAACCTACCATTTGGCACCGTGCTTAGCTTCCAGGCCACCACGGGCTCTCTCCATCTGGCGCCATCCCCGCGCCTTGCGTGTTCGTCGTGCACTTAGGAATATCCAACGGCCGGTACAGGATCGGAGGCAAACACAGGCAGAGGCCACCGGGAAATTCACGATGAAGCGCGAGGACATCCTCCCGACGACAGCCCGAGCAGCAACTCTGGGCTTAAGTCGAACCTTCCCTTACTTCGATAGAATACTGGCTGGGGGCTTCAACATCAAATTTCTCCTGACCAAAACTGGTCAGAAACATGCGGAAAGCCAGCACAGTAGGCTGCAATTGGTCACAAACATGCGGAAGGCCAGCGCAGTAGGCTGCAATTGGTCACAAACATGCGGAAGGCCAGCGCAGTAGGCTGCGATTAGTCACAAGCATGCGGAAAGCCAGCGCAGTAGGCTGCAATTGGTCACAAACATGCGGAAGGCCAGCGCTGTTGGCTGTGATTGGTCACAAACATGCGGAAAGCCAGCGCAGTAGGCTGTGGTAAGGCGGTGAAGCTGCGCTCAGAGAATCAATTTGGTATGCGCTGCAGGTGCACTCAGAGAATCGATTTGGGATGCGCTGCACGTGCACTCAGAGAATCGATTTGGGATGCGCTGCAGGTGCACTCAGAGAATCGATTTGGGATGCGCTGCAGGTGCACTCAGAGAATCGATTTGGGATGCGCTGCAGGTGCACTCAGAGAATCGATTTGGGATGCGCTGCAGGTGCACTCAGAGAATCGATTTGGGATGCGCTGCAGGTGCACTCAGAGAATCGATTTGGGATGCGCTGCAGGTGCACTCAGAGAATCGATTTGGGATGCGCTGCAGGTGCGCGCACCTTCGGCCCCGTGAAGAAGAAGCTAGGGAAGCGGTTGGTGCGCGAGAACGGCACCATCCAGAGGGCAACACACGGCACACGCAAGGCCTCCGCGAGGTGCATCCCGGCGCTTCCTGCGCCTCCGCCGCGCTCGCGGGCTCCCCTCAGCCACTCTGGCTCCTGTCACGGAGACCTCCGGCACTGTCGGTGTGCAGCTGCACCTCTGATGTGTCGAGAGAAAGGGGAGGGAGTCCGCGCAGAAATGTGTGGAAAGATGAAGATTGGGTGTTGGCTGGGTTGTACCAAACCAGTTGAAGGCGATGATGTCGGCGCGCGCAGCCTCCGCGGCGGCCTGGCACCGCAAAGCGTCAGCCAGTTACTCAGCAGTGTGCCACGTGGCACGGCGCAAGAAGTGCCTGCGTGCACGGCAGCTCCCGTCGACAACCGCAAGTGAAGGGAGGGCCAGGTGCGGCGAGCCGGCGTGCACACCCGGTAGCTGGCAAGTTGGGACGTCCAAATATGCGCCGCCTCATCGCCTTCAATGGGCGCTCCGCCACGATTCTGCACAGCAGCAGCAACCAATCTAGGTGAGAGCGAATGTCGGTGGACCACTTTTGCCCTCTCCTGGCGTTAAAATGCTGAAGGGCGCTACCGTAACGGGAAACGTTCATACAAAATGAATATGTGCTGCATCATACTCCCATTTGCAGGTCGGTTAAAGGACGGCACAGACACCTTAGGCATGCCGCGCCATCACATTTGAAGGTCGTTTCAAGGACGACGCATTTGTCACATAAATCGCCATCACATTCCATTTGCGGATCGTTTACAGGATGACACATTTGTCATGAATCGCCATCACATTCCATTTGCGGATCGTTTACAGGACGACGCATTTGTCACATGATACGCCGTCACAATCCATTTGCAGGTCGTTTAAAGGCCGACACATTAGTTACATGATGTGCCATCATATTCCATTTGAAGGAATTTGTCAATCGCACATCGCACATTTGCTGGTCACTTCAGTTTGACGCTCCCTGTATCCCATCCGCAAAGCTCTCTTCCAACGGCATAAGAGGGGCCCAAGAGGGGCAAGAGGGGAGTTGCCAGGGAGAAGCACGCTAGGTCGCGCAGCACGGCAGCGCGGGAGGGCAAGAGGAGGACTGAAGCTCATCCTGTTGTATGGAGCTGAGATGAGTACCTCGCACAGAAAGGGTATCTCAGCCCTCGCGAGCGATAAAGGGATCCCTTGAAGGTTCGGGAACGGTGCAACATTGGGTGCTGCCTGCGAGACTTGCGACTGATGGCAGGTCATCGATGCAACAGACGTCGTGATAACGCAGTTGGCACACTTGGCACCCTCGGCCTCTGCCCCGAGCACGGTTTGTGCGTTGGCTGCAACCTTCGGGGAGGGAGCGTTGCCTCTGATTACACGTGGCTGACCTGATGCGGGTCCCCGTGTACCGGGTGAAACTTCACTCCCCGTGAGCACACGTCAGCTTCATAATTGACGTGAGTCGCGACTGTCACACTGTGGAGCCCCCGTCTCGAGACAAGTGTTAGCCGATCGGACGGGGCGGGATCTGCTTCGCAAGTCTTTTTGGGGTACACGCAGGAGTCGCCACAGCCATGTTCCGAAGTTCACAAAGTTGGAGGCACTTATAATGATGCCGAGGACTTCGACTTGAGCCCGGGTCGGCGAAAGTAAAAACTGAGTGAAACTGAGACTAAGACTGGAACACTGAGAACTCCAGAGACACTGACCCGAGCCGGCCTCAGCGAGACTGTATATGCCCGCCATCTACAACCGCACTACGAGTCAAATCATGGACACCAATCCAAGATGGCCACACACTATGCCATCGCGCCCGCCTATGCCTTGCTCCAGGAGCACCACGTGGTTTCTCACCGATGGCGCTCAAACCAGAGGTCGCTGCGGAACGTGGGACGTTCAGGTTACAAAGGGCGGGAGCATGCGAGTTTCCTGCGATGAATGTACGAGGAGGTCGTAGAGCTCTGTAGGGACAAACTGCTGCAGAAAGAAGGTGAAGGCATTGTGTCCTGCGAAAGCTGTGCTTACAGTACAACGCTAGTCCGCCATTGGCGTTATCTGAACGGTGGGCGGGGAAGATCGGAAATAATGAGGCGAGAGGTACGGTCCGTACTTGTGCCCCAAACTTTTCAGTTGCTTTGCAATTGCGATTAAAGGCTCAACGTCACCACGAGAACCTGGAGCCAAGATGAGTACGTTTCTGTCCGCCTGATCTGTTCCTGCTTCCTGCAGCTGGGTACACGGACGATTGGAGTGCGATCATGTTACTTTCACAGCCATTCTACGCTGAGAAGCTTTGTCTACGTACAAAACTCCAGCGGCGTTGCCGAAAGTCAACTCGAGAGGCACGACTTGCTGTCAAAGCGTTATACAGGTGGCAACACAAGCGGATGTGGCAGTCGGCTGAACGCACCGTCTCGGCGCGCTGTGGCTTTGCTGGTATGTCGGGCTGAACTACGCAACAAATTGAGCGATGCCGTGGCCAGTCTATTCGCTGGTGCTCTACACGCACAAGATAACGCAAAAAACAGTAAGACGTAGTGGTCAAGGTGAAATCGACTTTCTGATCGACGACGAGTCCGCCCGAAAATATATGACAAGTCAGAAAACGTGACGCACCTGCGCAGCAATAATAAGTACGTTTGCATGCACTGCAACGCAAAAGCTTGGTTGAGTCTTGGACTTCGCACACGGCACACACATCCATGTGTGAAGCACAGCCCCAGTCGCTACTCACGTGAAGAAACTTTGGAGGTGTGCAGAAAAGCAAGGCGTGTGAAACACGTAAACGGTTTTCGTGGGTGCATGTTTGTCTTAGGAAAGCATTTGAACACGGCGCGGCGATCCAGCCAAGGGGTTAGAGAATGCTCTTTGCAGACCGAAGGCACGATTTGACAGAACCGCAAAAAAATCCAAGCAATCGAAAAGAATACTAATTGTTGGGGTTGATCTCATTATCTGCTCATCTGCCCACTAGCGAGCCCCACTACTGTAGCTACTCTCAACTCTCTACTCTCGTCTGGCTGAAACCAGAGCCTCCAGACGCGATTTTTTCTCATTTTTCCAAGACTTTTTTAGTTTTATGTTGATATGTACTAGACCGGAGGTTTACAAGCTCGAGGCTGCTTTCCATTCTAATACCAGCGAACAATCCGGTATTTGTAAAACACCAAAATACGGTGCAACCGTTGTCGTCCAATTACAAACGTACGGTTGTTGTCGGCACAGAGTGCTGGATGTGACACACCGACAGCTAAATCTGTCACTTGTCACTTCCTATAGTAGGCTGGGTGACCGTCACCAGTAGACGGGAAACACCCGTTAGGTATTTATGTATGCCTCACTTTTATCAATCACACTTTACCGTTCTGATATCGTAACCCTCAACTCAGGGTTTATCTCACTGACTAGATATATATTACAGCAGACCTATATATCTAACAGGTTTGGCCCCACTTACGCTTTATCTAGCCACTGCGACACTGTCGACATGATTGGCTAAATCCGGACGCTTGGGATGGAGTGAGGCGCTCCGCGCGTGGGAGTGCCGGCGGTCACGGGTATGGCCTAAGTTTTGTGGGTTGATTTACGGCGCACTGTAGGCCTTTGAGAACATTTTTCTTACGGGATTTAACGTTGGACTGGTTTACGTCTTCTGGTTGGTTACCACACCGTTGCGTATCGGCCGCCTCTACCACACGACTTCCCGGGATTCCTGATCTCTCACCGTTGCTGTATCGGCGACCCACCACATTTCTTGGCCGCCCACGACTTCCGCATTTTCACGTCTCCTTGCCTTACTCCACCCCTGCAGTCTATTTAATTATGGTCGCTTCAACCGTAGATCCACCGCTAGCATGGCGCATCGCCGACGCACGTTAAACACGATATTTGATTCCGTTGCTGCCAGGCATGCGAACACCCCGGCGACTCCGCCGGCAACGCAGCCGGCTGCTAATTCGGCGGGAGCTACATTCTTGGCTTCAGTGCGTACCCTGCAGCAAAGGGAGCACTTTGACATGAAGATCCCCAAGTCCGTCCGTCAGAAGCTGTTCGAGAACAAGGATGGCAGATTTTCCGGGACGGAGTCCCACGCGTCGGCACTCTTCGCGAAGATGGTCTCTGCACTGCAGACGGCCTTCGTGACCGAAGACATTGGGTTTGCTCCGCTTTTCGTGCTCGACAACGCGACCCTGGCCGTCCGCGTGGAGGCCAACAATTTGTTGTACTCCACACTCGAGCTGATGATCGACCCCATGTCGCCCGCAGCGGACTGGATGGATTCTTCCCACACCAGCTTCTCGGCTGACGGTAAGCGCGTTCTCCTCGAGTTCGCCCGCCGAATGATTCCGGCGGGTGACCCCTTTCAGGGTCAAGCGGACATGTTGGGCGTCCGCATCTCTGCGGGCGTGGACCCGCATGACAAGATCGGAGACTTCAACGCCGCTCTGAAGGCTGCGAGGACACGAGCCACACTCCTGCACGAGGACGTGAAAGCACTGTTCATCAAAGCACTCGACACCACCTTCTACCAGCCGGTGGTGTCCCGGTTGCTCCTCCACGATCAACGAGCCGCTCATGACCTTCTCACGATTCAACAATGGGTACGTGAATGCTACTCCGAGCACGTGCGGGCGGGTACCGCCGTGGCGTCCGCCCACAAGTACTCACACGGCACGCATTTCATGGAGAGGGCCACCGATGACTCCGGTGGACCCGGTGAGCTTGCGGATTTGCGGACGATGGTCCTCGACTTGAAGCGGCAGTTGGCCGCGTTTGTCGCCTCCGCTGAGTCCGAGCCGTCACCGCGGGGATTCACTCCCCGCGCGGACAAACCGGACCGACGGCCCAAGACCCGCTTCGCAGCCTCGCCCCTTCCAAAGGGGGGCAATTGGTCACAGTCCATCTCGAAGAAGGTCGCCTTTCACCGCGACACCGGTGCGACCGTACCGTATTGTCAAAATCAGGTGTGCGCAAAGGGCAAGGCACGACATTGGCATCGGGACTGCCCGAACGGGGGCCGGACCGGCCTCTCGGCCTACGCTTTCGCTGAGGAAGCCGAGAACTCGGTGTTGGCCGCGAAGTTTCAACATGCCATCGACCACGACGACGCCGTAGAGTTCGACGCCCTCTGCATGCTCGCGGGCGGGAAGCCGGACATGTTCGCCGACATCTCCGCGTGCTCGTTCTGCGAGGAGGACGGTGAGGCCCTCGTGTCCGCCGTCACTGAGTTCTCGGAGTTGGCACGCACGGCTGGGGCATCGACTTTCAACGTGAACACTTTCACCGCCAACATGCCGGTGGTGTCGGGGCCGGCTACGCACTCCCCGCCCGCGTCGGTTGAATCCGACGAGGAGTGGACCGGTCCGCCTAACCCCTTTTGCCCCCCCGTCACCCGCACCTTTGCCGACTTCATTGAGAGCACGGGGATTGCATTGGGGGCGCCCGACGAGCCGCCCGTGGGCATGAACATGCTCTCCGCGATCGAGGCGCCGGAGAGCGTGATGAGCTACGAGCCCGCAACCTACGCCACGAGCGACGACGACGACGAGGATGCCTCGGCTGAGCTGCCGCAGCCACGGTACGGCTGTGAGAGGAGGGCATTCCCGGCTTTGGGAGGTCTTTCCTTACTTCATCTTTGGTGTGTGCACTTTTCGCAATTTGTGCTACCGCCGCACCACACACCGTTTCCGGTGTCGGTGGTGCCAATGCACACGCGTGCGCGGCTCCACCGGTCGGTGGTGCTGCTTGGGCTGCCTCAGCAGTCCCAACTACGGCGACTGCACCGCCTGCACCTTTCCATGGCATGCTGGGCGACGCGGTGGGTGGTGCAGTGGCGGATGCTATACCGCCGCGGAGACAGGCGCGGTATCGAGAGTTGCGTCAGGGGTTCACTTACGGGACCTTCTACGGCATCATACCGCTGCCACCCGGAGCCTGGGATCCTGACCCTGACTGGATTCCCCCGTCACCGCCTTACTCACCACCGCCGTACTCGTCCGAGGACGAGGCACCGAGCTCTGAGGACTCGACAACTGACACCGGAGATTCCTTAATTTCGTCTACGCATGATTTACCACCGGCCCCGGAGGCCGGCAACTACTGCACCCTCACGCTGCTCCGAGCTGGCCGACCAGTTTCTGGCAACTCTAGTGGCTGAAGGTTGCTTTCACCGTGCCTGCCGAGGGATTAGCTAGTGATTAGCGTTCTAGATGTGCAGAAGAGCTCCTTGAATTTGGGCTGTGTTTAGGGGTTTAGCACTTAACAATCGTATCTGGCAAGTTTTGCTGTGAGCTGGGACCGCCCTGACCAAGAGTACAGGCCCCCAGTTGTGCTACAGTTTCCTCCTGAAGTTGAGTAGGGAGTTTGTTGCTTCGTTTCACCACTGCTAGCTCCGGTCACCACCCTAGGTGGTGTGCTGGCTGTGACACACCGACAGCTAAATCTGTCACTTGTCACTTCCTATAGTAGGCTGGGTGACCGTCACCAGTAGACGGGAAACACCCGTTAGGTATTTATGTATGCCTCACTTTTATCAATCACACTTTACCGTTCTGATATCGTAACCCTCAACTCAGGGTTTATCTCACTGACTAGATATATATTACAGCAGACCTGTATATCTAACACAGAGAGCTACGAACACTTGCCTCGGCGAAAATTAGTCGATTCGAGCCAAAAATTCTACCGCTGCACGAAGATTTCTGCGGAAAGGTCGCTAAAGAAAAAATATCGCAGATAAGAGGCAAGTTTTGAGGAAGTCATTTTGCAGATATTCGAGCCGCTATATGTAGATATGCAATGTTCTTATGAGAACAAGACGTGTCGTCGTTCGGGACACGATTTCCTCGCCACTGGCGGATTATATGTCTAATTTACTACGGGTGTGATATAATGTGTTGTGGAACACTGTATCACCGGAAGTCGCAAAAACGACCACGGCTGATACCAGTTGTTCGGGGTGTGAGGCTAGACAAGGCTCACTCCGGTGTAAGCTAACACTTGCAGGAAATGCATGGAAAGCATCTCGGATGGAATACTAAGATCACAGGGGTGTTATCGGGATCGGTATTTTTAATTACACTTTTGGTCAAGTTACTTAACGGCCACAGAGGTGGCTGGAATCTACGACAAATTTAAACTCAGCCCCGAGAGCTTGCACAGCTCTCTACTTGAGGTAACTCGTCCTTACCATGTCAGTTCATGTGTTCAGTCATTTGCTGACTGCAACAGCCAATCAGCTGGGATCTGTCATCAGTACTTAAATGTCTCTGACTATCACCTCCCAAGTCTCTCATTTGAATGCTCACAGATCTGCTGATGTGACTGTATGACCGAGGTCCTCCTCGATTCCCTCCAGTTATGTTCGACTGATCGAATCCTAAATGGTTTCCCGCCAATTCTCTCAAGTCTGATCTGCTGTAGGTGCAGATATTCAAATGTCACATTTGAGTCAGTCACTTCTGTCGGTCACCTTTGTCAATTCTGCCAGTCACCTGTGTCATTCGGGCATGCTGGTGACTGTCATCATTTCCGGTTGGTGACTGTCATCGTTTCTGTCACTCGTCATTCTGACACGCCTGTCTCTCGTACTGACTCGTGATGTACCCTAGTATAGCGAGCGCGACGAATGATGACGTGATCGAACGATCGGATTTCCTACTTCAGATGGCCTAGTGGAGATCTTAATTTGAGATCGACAAAGCCTAGAACTCTGCTCCTTATGTTTTAGAACCCGTCAAAATACCACTGACCTTTATGATCAGCACCCAAGGCAAATACCTCTGCTCCTTATGACTTAGAGTCCGTCCATATTACCTTACCTACCGCTGTCTCTTATGTTTTAGAACCCGGTCAAATCACCTTACCTTGCATACGTACCTTAGTCTATCAGCAGCAAAGCGCGAATCCCAACGAGCGGCGATGATGGAAGCTCCATATGACGGACGTCGGACGAGGACACCACAACGCTTGAGCGCTAGCGCTTGCACCAACATTAGCGACATGCCCGTCGCCATCGCCCGCGCCCGCGTATGACGAACATCAACCTGCAGCAAATGATGATGATCGCGCATGCGCTCGAGTCATATAACAACGAATGGTGAGATATGATCGAACGATCGGATTTGATACTTCAGATGGCCTGGTGGAGATCTCAACTTGAGATTGACAAGTCTAGTACCTTGCATACAGTACATACTACCTCAATCCGCCACAGCAGCAAAGCGCGAATCCAAACGGGCGACGATGACTGAAGCTCCATCCGACGATCGCCGAAGGCAATGCGGCGCCTCGTCCTGCTCGCCACCGCTCCCGCTTCTGTGTGCCACGACGCCCACCCTGACGGCAGCAGCATGGCACGGTAACCTTGACACGACAGCCACACGGCACGGCACAACGGGCGCGACGAATGTTGAGATGATCGAACGATCGGATTCCATACTCCAGAAGTTCAGATGGCCTAGTGGAGATCTCAACTTGAGCTCGACCAAGCCTAATATACCATAAGACCTCCTCATGATAGCATTGTTATATGATGATAATTATCAGTGTAAGAGTTGCTTGTCATTACAGGCCTTAGTAATGATAATATCATATCATTTTAAGGTCCTATACTGATAATATACCCAGATGATTTTACAGAATGGGCTTCAATAAGTTCAGCTGCAAGCATGGCCTAGAAACTATTGGGAGGCATGCATCCAGTCATAGTTATCATTTCTTTCCTGCTTCACAACAAACGGCACATCCGAGATTTCGAAATCTCTAGGGATCTCCATCGGAGCGACTCGATTCTGGAATGCGTGGCCGTGTGAAACCAAAGCGCCCTCATTGTCATCGCCCACAGTCGACGGGTCAGAGGACTCCATCTCGAGTGCCACAGAGTCGTCTCCTTCCAGCCGCGCTTGCATCAATGCATCCGAGTCTGGGTGATCGGCATACTCTTCTGCCGTGCCCCTGTGTGTGAAATACCAGAACGTGAAGCCTCCGAGCATGCCGATCACCACCACCGCCACTGCCAATCCCAAATCAAACCCCAACAACAATCATCAGAAACGAGCAACCAGAGCTACCGACATGACAACGCATTCGTGCAAAACGAAGCGCTGTCCTCACTGGAGCTAAGATGCGATATCATGCACCAAGCGCTGTCCTCACTGGAGCTAAGATGGTATGTGCATAGCGCTGTCCTCACTGGAGCTAAGATGCGATATCATGCACCAAAGCGCTGTCCTCACTGGAGCTAAGATGCAATATCATGCACCAAAGCGCTGTCCTCACCAAGACTAAGATGCGATGTCATGCACCAAGCGCTGTCTCACTGGAGCTAAGATACGTGTCATGCACCAAGCGCTGTCTCACTGGAGCTAAGATGCGATATCATGCATAGCTGTCCTCACTGGAGCTAAGATGCGATGTCATGCACCAAGCGCTGTCCTTGCTGGAGCTAAGATGCGATGTCATGCACCACGGCCTAGTGGAACTCAGCGATGTGCCCTGTTTGGTATCAGTCTGAGCTCAACAAATCAAAACATTACACCGATGCGGAACATACGTCATTAGCTCTCGAAAATCCATTCGAAAGCTGCTGCCCTCACAGGAAAGTTCCCGCTGCTGGCACTTCTGATCAAAGCAGCTCTGCACCCAGAGAATCAGTTTGGGAAACCCGAAAAGGCGATCCAGTGCAAGCCGCTGACACACACCACAAAACGAACCCACATGCGAGACCAGTACCACCTCCAGCCCTGCTTCGCCAGGGACCACGCTGAGATGCAAGTGGCAAAGGCACAAGGGGAAGGCGTACTTGCGAGGCCTGCCCAGAAGATCCCTGAGCTCAACAAGGACTCGTCGTCCGAAGGGGGGGGTGACTCCACAGCCTGCTCCTCTAATGGGACTGCTGTGGCACTGATGGCTAACAGGCTGACCGGTCCGAGCTCGTCGAAGTAACTGTTGCGAGCAAACTCTGCCTCCACGCAACACTGCAGCCGGGCGCTGTAGTCGTTTGCCGACTCTAAGGAGGGGCACTGCGTTTCGGTACCCATGTTGACACTGCCGACAGAGATAGTTGTGATCACCACGTCCCTCTCGGTGACGTATGGGCCGGCCATTCTTGCCAGCACCTCCTGCACCGCATTCTGTGACCCCGCATCCGCAGTGTGAGGGTGAAGCCGCAGCACCCACATCCCAGAGGGCTACACCAACTCAGTCAAGCCGGCTTCCTCCCACCTTCGTGTCAGGTGCTTCCATGAGTGCGGTCAGCCTAGGGCTCATGCATCGACGAGGAGAGGCCCGAACCTGTCGCGTACATTGGAGAGGAGAGTCACGGGTTAACACCGCCGGCCTAGGGGGAGAGGAGAGTAGGCACACACGAGGTAGGGGGGTCTGCATCTCGAAGCAGATGTGCACGAACCTGGATGCCTGCGGGCAAAGTCAGGATGTCCGCGTTTGCTAAGTTCAGGGTCGCCTTGACGATGACAGCTTCGCCAGGTGCGAAGTCTGGGGTGGGTGCTGGCGGGAGTGGGGGCGTTGGGGGTGGGCTTGGAAAGGGGAGGGGGAGAAGGCGGAGGTGGAGGGAAGCGGGGTGGGGGTAGTGGCGGCGGTGGAGGGAATGGTAGTGGAGGACTAAAAGGAGGGGGCGGAGAAGGGGGTGGAACCGGCGAGGGTGGTGGCGGCGGTGGCGGCGGGGACCCTGGTGGGGGCGGTGAAGGTGGTGGTGGATATGGGGGAGGAGATGGCGGAGAAGGAGGAGGTGAAGGCGGAGGGGGAGCATCACACGCCGGCACTGGGCAATAGTCCCATCTTAGGAAATACGTGTCAATGCCCATCTCCACAAAAGTACGCGTGTTGTCCACATAACACCTGCGCGTGCACGCAGGCCGGAGGGTTCCATTCAGCTCTGCAATCCAACGGCTCCCGCTGGCCGGCCTGTTGGACACAAGTGCGCGAGGATCATCAAATCTTCCAGGCAGCTAGAATATGGCGCTGCCGACATGACTGTTTCCGAAAATATTTTTGAAAAAAATCAACCTCACTCAATGATGCTCTCACAATGACACCCTCGCTCCATGACGCTCTCGCAATGACACCCTCGCTCCATGACGCTCTCACAATGACACCCTCAGCTGCATGACGCTCACAATGACACCCTGCTCCATGACGCTCTCACAATGACACCCTCGCTCCATGACGCTCTCACAATGACACCCTCGCTCCATGACGCTCTCACAATGACACCCTCGCTCCATGATGACGGATTTCCTCGACGGGAGGCTCCCGATGACAGAGGGCGATAGGGTGGCATCGCCTGCACGCACCAAGGTCGGCCTTCTGGGCTATTGTCAGGGTTTCGGCAGTAGTTCTCGCTTTCACGCAGATAGAGGTAGAGATTGTAGTATTCCCGATCCACCCCGTTCTGTGGAGGGTTGGTCCAGTAGTCACACATGTAACCCGTGTCTGTCATGTTGTAGAAGCCACGATAGTCCGATCCGTTCGTATGGATATTATAGCAGTCTCCGGGAGGTGGCAATGGCGGTGGAGGGGGTTGAGGTGAAGCTGCTCCCGCCACAGTCACATCTCTTCCTCAGAGGCGCACGAAGCAGCTGGCCAGGCAACCAATTGCACGATAGTCATGTGCGATGCCCACCCTCAATGCACAAAGACGAGCTCTCGTGCATCTAATGCCTTCAAATCTGGGCCGAGCCCTGCGTGGCCGCCCAGCCACACATAGCAGCTGCAAGAGGCCTGCGAGACGCGAAACCTCAAGTCCCCCCTACACTAAATTAATTAGAGGGCAGCACGCAGACAGGCTTCAGTCCTGTGGCTTACGTGGCGGCGGTGGCGGCGGCGCGGCTTGGTGGCGGTGGTCGAGGGTGGAGGTGGAGGTGGAGTGGGTGGGAAAGGCGAGCAGGGAGGGAAGGGCGGCACTGGCGGTGGAGGGGAGGAGGTGGGGGTGGAGATTCACAAATTGAGATTTCACAATAGTCCCAACGCACCCCAGGGCTGACAGTGTAGCACCTGCAACAACACCCCCATGCGTCCAAGCAGCCTCCACGTGAGCTTCCTCGGGACCGCCGATGGCACCGCTCCACTGAGAGCATGCACTGCTCCCACGCTCGGTCTCATCCTTCCGATTCCCTACTCGTGGCCATCCTAGGATGAGCCGTGCACTGCACCTAGGCCACAAACCGGTCGGCACGCGACGTGCATTGCGCCCTATCATCGTTGACAGCGACCCCTGCTGGAAGCAGGAGCTGCCGCGGCCTGCGCCCCTCGCACCGCAAGCAAGCCGAGCTGTCCGCAGTGGGGCATCTCTGCCCACTTTGCGCAAATCAGAATCCCCGCATCCGAGACTGGATCATGCCGCGGAGTCTTGCTCTCCCTCTGTAATTGCAATCCGCAGTGGGAATATGCTCCCCACGGTTGGAATATGCTCCCCACAGTTGGAATATGCTGACGGGCTTTGCAGTATGTGCGCTTCACACATGAACAGCTCTCTGCAGCGGAAAAGAAAAAGAAAAAACCACGCCCTTTGGGCGTATAAGTATTTTAATTTCCCTGGCCCTAATCTGGGCTGGTCTCTGCAGCGGATATCCGAGTATGCGTGTTGCGTCACTCCATCAGCACGCACGGATCAAGCGTCACTCGCACCTCACATAATCAGTATCCAGGAGTTCATTGCTGAAGGAAGCGGTGGAGCACGTGCGACCTACCCTCTGGGCTCGCACAGGACATCGTATTTGAGTGAGAGGGGGGGGTGGGGAACACGTACCAGGGGCGCACGTCCCCATCAGGGTTACGGCAGAAGTTGTGAGAGTGTACAAGGTACGGGTAGTGGATGTAATACTTGAGGTCCTTGCCAGTCATAGGCGGGTTGGTCCAGAAATCACACACGTGGCCATTCTCCGAAATGTAAGTGGTGCCTGCGGGCGCCCACCCGTGAAGCACATCAAGCTGCAGGACCCTCTATGGAGAGCAGAGCGCCCTTCCAAGAATCATGCCGAATTGTGTGGTCCGCCACGGAGCGCGTTCTGACCATGCCTATCTCTTGCATCGGACGGCTGTGCGGAGCTAGGCGCATTAGAACAGAAAGGCTGCAGCCCTCCCTTACCGCTTTGGCTGATGCGCACCGGAGAACGACATCGCATGGCCTGATCTTGCTGCTCGCGCTCGCGCTCGGTGCATTTAGCTGCTGCTGGAGCGCTGCCCTCGGAGCGAACCCGTGTGACTCCGGCATTGAGTGCCGTGCGGCGGCATGTAGTACGGGGCACGCCTGAATGGCCTCTGTCAAGGTGCGGTGAGTTCAAGTGACTGCTTGAGAATGAGAATGAGCAGGACGTCCAGGACCGTAGGATGATTGGCAACAGCCCTGATTGGCTTCCGCTGGTGGCGCCCACGGTTTCGTGGGAGTGCGCCATCAAGACTACCGAAGTTGCGGTGGTCATCACGGTGTGATGCTGTTGAGGGGAGGCAAAGCATGGGGCCATCGTGGGCGGGCAGATGCTCAGGTGCATCGGCAGATGCATGAGGCATGGCGTCCCAGTAAAGAAGACGAGCAGTGGCAGCGGCTAGACGCGGCGGGAGCCCACCGTCGTAGTCGGAGCCGTCCAGGGACCTGGAGCAGTCCTCGTTGGGGGGCGGCGGAGGGAAGGTGTAAGGCGGAGGGTTTGGAGGAGGACATGGCGGAGGGCTAGGGGGAGAGGGGATTCCAGCCGCAGAAGCTGATGCGTATGCTGGCCTTGTTATTGGTCTCGTCCAGCTCTGAGCCAACCACCTGGTCCAAGTTGTCCAGTCCTAGCTCGAGCACGTGCACCCCTTCGTCCATCTCCCCGAGCTCCCCGTCCCGCCACACCGGCAGCTCCAGAGTGACATTGCCCGCAGTGGACTGCCCTCCATTCAACGGGCCGCGCCCACTGACCTGCCCGATCTGCTCACCATCCCAAAAGAATGCGTTCTCCCAGCCCGGCGTCGCGCTATCCTCCTCATCCCCGAACGCGCTCATCGTCCCTGCATTAGCCGGGGCAGTGGGGGCAATGAGCAGAGGGCGTCAAAGACCCACATCCAACGGCCAGCATAAATGACAAACAAGCAGCACCCGCAGGTGCCTCAGAGCCGCATACTCGCCAACCATCCGGTCAGCACCACGCCGACTGTGTGTGTGACACCCCGCACTGACGTTCGCCTGATTTCTAAGCGCGGGAGCAAAGGCGCGGGCGTGGTATCCCCGGTATAGCGCAAGCCTCGCTTCACTTTTCAGGGCACAGCGGGATGCCCTGTCAGCGCCACACTAATCGATCATAGCATGCGCAACTACAGGCCGGCGGATCGACAAAAGAATCTCCAAAGTAGCCACTTCGCCAGCACCTAGAACAGAACGCTACCACGAGCAAGTGAGCCCGGAGGGGGGAAAGGCACTTGCTAAACCATACTTGCATACTTGAGGCATCACTGGCGAATCCTTAGCAGCCACCAGTCGTCCAATCAGGTGTGCTGACACGTCAGGCACTTTCACATATGAGGTGCGAGCGCCGTACACAACGCGCACCAGGTGCTAACACGTCAGTCACAGTTTGAGACGGTCTGGGGCCATACCGAGGTTGATCTCTCCATACTGAAATTCGAATAATATCCTGCTTGAAGTGACCGTTGACTCGACGCCCCCTGATCCATAGCCCCAGCGTCTCCCCAGGCCTCACCGGCCGCAATCTTGCTGCACTGGAAATACGCCGGATGGAGCCGCGCTCCGGTCGTGCAAATGCTGCGGCTCCAAAGAGGCATGCACGGATCAACGGCTCCACAGATGCATGCACGGATCAACGGCTCCACAGATGCATGCACAGATCAACGGCTCCACAGATGCATGCACGGATCAACGGCTCCAAAGATGCATCCACGGATCAACGGCTCCAAAGATGCATCCACGGATCAAGGGACCAAGTATTGTGGCTTAGCCTTGGACCGATTCTTTTGGCACCACGTAGCCACAGAAGATCGGCTGAACTATGTACCCATACCGGGAATCAAAGGATTCAGACACCAGGACACAATCCAGAGCTTGCTATTTAAGAATGAGACCCCCTAAGCCTCACTGGGCCACCTGAGCCCCTCTGCAACCCTGGCGCGTGCTTATCCTTGGACCGACTCCTTCGGCACGCCGTAGCCGCAGAAGACCGGCTGCACTATGTATGTGTATGCTTATCCTTGCGATTCCTTTGGCACCCCGTAGCCACAGAAGACTGCACTATGTACCCACGCCGGGGATCAAAGGATTCAGCACACACTTCGGGACACTCATCCGGATTCTCCGGAGCTATGTATGTGTGTATGTGTGATGGAGCTGACCTTGAGTGATGGTGGTGGTGGTGTGGGAGGAGGAGTGTATGAAGTCTGGTGTGAGGCACACTTCACCACCCCAAGGCACTTCTAGCGCCTCCCCGTCCACGTTGAAGATCACCAAAGACCCATTCACCGCCAGGTCCGCCTCCCAGCATATCCTAAGGCGAGGACCCCCACAAGCCGCCTCAAACAGTGAGGCATAGTTGCTGCCGCGCGATGTCGCCACTTCCACCTTGCGCCGAGCAGATGCCAGATCACGAGAACCAGATGGAGCACACGGAACCACCTTGCTAGGTGTGTACCGATGCCGCCACGTGGCAGGTCCGACTTGCACCCATAAGTGTAAACATCGAGGGGAGCAGGGGCACCAAATTGTGATGACGGGTGCCGCCACGTGGCAGGTCCGACTTGCACCCATAAGTGTAAACATCGAGGGGAGCAGGGGCACCAAATTGTGATGACGGGTGCCGCCAGGCCATTAGAGCACATCCGGGAGGCACCTGCACGTGGTCTCGTGGGTGTACCCCGGCCAGGAGAGCGCGATATCTGGGTCTAGCACTCGCTCAGTGTCGAGCTCAAGGCGCAGCAGGTAGTTCCGGCGGAGTTCCTGCAGCACCTCTTGCCCGGACGACACCATGGGCACCACCTGCAGCGGCAGGAAGTACACTGTGGTGACCTCATCCCCAGCGTAGAGGACCTTTGGGTTCAGCGTCGTGCCCCCCGCCGACCACGGCACCTCGGAGCCATCGCCCAGCACCTCAAGTGTCTGGAAGCGGGTGGCAAACGCCGGCTGCACCGAGGTCTCCTCAACAGCATTGTTGGAGCGCAGGAACATGTTCTCAAATTCTTTGAACTCAAAGACTATGCCCTCCTCGCCGTCAACCTGCATCGCTCAGACCCCCCTCAAACCCCTCTCAGAGACCTATTGGTCCTCTCCCCGATTCGGATTAATCCCTCAGAGTCCTTCATCCCCGAGGGTCCTGACCCCCGACACCCATTCGGGCACGGAGCTTCGAAGTCTCTTCTGAGGTCTCTTCTGCGTCACATCCGTCTTTCAACCGAAGCCTCAATTTCTGAGCGCCTCTCAGAGTGCGCCCTTTCAGTCCACCCGAACTTTCTCTGAAAACAGAAAGTCAGCCCCGCTTCGAATGCCCCACCACCCCATCAGATCACAGATAAGTCCCCTTTTCCCGATGCCTACACACCCTCATCCACGCCTCCCCATCGTGACGGGCCTAATTCTCTTCAACAATCACCCTAAGTGCCAGCCTCTCGAACCCCTAGCGTCCTCTGTCTGGAAGCCCTCCCTGAGGTGCGCTCTGCCTTCCCTGGCTCGCCCCTTAAGTTACGCCTAGGAGGGGTCTTAGGGAGGGGCTCTACCTCAATGGAGTTGGCAGAGGTGAAGCAGTTGCCGTCGCTGCCCCAGGCCCACGTGGTGTCGTTCTCTCCCCGCCTACCACTCGTCTCGTTGAGCTCCGAAATCTGCAGCCCCACGTCCGGGCTCAGCCCCCAGCTGCACCCGCAGGGCACCGGCGGGTAGGGGTCCAGGCGGGCCTCCTCGGTGAAGCCGCAGTAGCGGATTTTGATCTCCCCCTGGAACTGGTTAGTGTATCCCACATCGATGATCACGGAGAGGGTGTGCTCATATTCATCGATGACGAGGGTCTTCTTGTCATACATGTAGGGCACCCCTGTGTATGTCAGGGTGGGTGGGGGATCAAAGGGGATCTTCAGGGAGCGCATGTTCTCCGAGCCGGCCTCCAGCGAGGGGTACCAGTTGCTCCGGTACAGCTCCCCGTCCACGTATACATCCGTCTGGAAATGGGAGCCGTTGCCCACCAGCGGGGCATAATTATCGTTCCACTCGAAGTAATCCAGCTGCGCCCCGCCGCATCGCACGATGAGCTCCCGGAAGCCTCTGGGCTGTGGGGTGAGGACCAGCACATGGGGGGTGCTCGAATCGCAGGCTGGCTCATGCAACCTGGTGCGCACTAGTGCACGCACATGCCTTCGCGCGGCATGCAAGCATGTCCATTGGGCAAGCGGGGAATACTCGGACTTGCATCCCTCGTGGCAAGAACGGGTGTGGTTTCAGGATTCGCTAGCAGGTGTGGGAGAGGCGCCCCCGTCGCTTGTGAAGGAGCTTTGGGAGAGGCGGGCAGGCGTCGTTTTATGCATCGCTGCCAGGTGCGGAAGATGCGCCTCCGTCACTTGCAAACACAAGAGCAGGTGTGGTCTCCCGCTTCGCCGTCAAGGGCGGAAAAGGCATTTTTCACACTTCTACACAGGGAGCTGTGAGTCTGCCGAGGGCGCTGCTCCACAAATAGACCTCAAATAGTCTGCCAAGGGCGCTGCTCCACAAATAGACCTTGGACGGAGCTGGTACACAGTTGGCGCCCCCTCTTGTGGGCGCCTCTGGGGACTCCGCCCTTGTGTGGAAGAGGCGAGGTGTCTCAAGGCAGGGCTTGGAGATGCCTCAGGGAGGGGGCCTCAGGCAGCGAGGTGTCTCAAGGCCTGCGAGTGGCTCATTTTTGTCGGTATGGGCGCACACTATGTACGGACATAAGAATGCGGCGCGCTGTTTTTCTGATTTCGAGAGGACGTTGAAGTGCCGCTCAAATTACAGGCTTGAGAAGTGCCGCTCAAATTACAGGCTTGAGAACCAGAGATGACGTTGAAGTGCCGCTCAAATTACAGGCTTGAGAACCAGAGGATGGCACACGACAGCACTCGCAGGTGGGCGCCGGCAGGCGAAGCCGTCCGACACTCGTGTGCATCTCTGTCGGCTGGCATGAAGAGAGGGTCGACGAGTGGAGGAGACGCGTGAGCTATTGGCTGGATGAGAGCCGTGTGGTGACTGTGGCCGGTGGAGGTGAGACGCACACTCATTGCCCAGAGGGCTAGGGTGAAAGCGCACGTTGCCGTGAAAACACAGCCGATAGCGGCATATAAAGCTGCCTCGTACATTGCACAAGCGCCCGACGCACTCGTACAAATTCCATGAGCGTCCCTCGAACTTAACCTATTTCGGGGAAACCCAAAAATACCAGGAAGCGGGCCGGGCGCGACGTGATGCTGAAAAATTTTCCGCCTACGGGAAAGTTGACGTTCTTAAATCGGCTAAATAGCCGCGTAGATATTTCGGGCACGGATTTGCACCGAGAACCCGAAACCGCTTTGACCGCGCGATGGAGGCCAACAGGCTTTACTGCACGCACCTGATACGCTGTGATATTACAAGGAAAGACCTCGTCATCGCCTTCTCGCCCAACATTTTCGCACTCTGGCGACGGGTCGATGTACCACGTGGCATCCGCGGGTGTCACGCAGACGCTGCCTCCCCATGGCGTTTTCACGAAACCCCATCGGACGCCTTTGGGCTCGCCCTGAGCACAGACCACGTTTACCCCGGCGTTTCTTTAGGAGTTCGAAAATCGAGTCCGAGATTAACCAAAAGATGAGTGGTGCAAGAGCAGCCACCGCCAGCTTTCGGTCAGTGGCACGTGCCTGCGGGGAGAAGCCGACGTTCGGAACAAAATACTCCACCCGTGTGCTGATTGCACCGTCCATGTCCAAGTGCAAAATTGGTGGTCCAGGAGGGTTGCTATGCCGCGTTGTGGACTGTAGATTGACGTTCCCATTTTTATCATACGCTACCCCCCAGGGAACATATGCGGTCATGTGATGCGAGGTCCAGTACACCTTCGCGATGAAGAAGACGTACAGCCCTTCGAAATGAACATCATTATTATCCCCCGTGCTAATAGGGGTCGGGATTTCGGATATTCTGGCGAGCTCGCCGCCGGTGAGGCGAAGGTCTCCTCCCGAGATGTTAAAATCTGAGGCACCGCGTTCAAAATTTATGGAAATGTTCACGTACTCGTAGTTGATGAAGGCAGGATCGACAGTAACCCACATCTCGTGATGAAGAGCCCTAGCAGCAGGGCATAAAGCACCAATCCAAATAATGGCGCCCTTCATTATTGACCAGAGATGCATATTGCACTTGGTCGGAAGGTGCGGCAGGACCTGCTGGTCCGAAGCCTTCAGAAGCCTTCAGCTGTTCGTTTATGCTTAAGTTCTGCCTCTTGGGAGCTTTCCATTTTTTTACCGTAAAAAGGCCCTCGAGGAGAGCAAAGTCGCCGCAAGTGAAACGTTCGTTTTGCACGGCCACAGCAGCGGGTAGGAGAGGCACATCCCGCCGGCACACGCTGGCAGCTCCCCAAGCGAGGTGTGAATATCTCTGGTGTGCCAACGTAAACGATATCACCGCTCTCGCTGCCTATCACTGTATGAAGACGCCATAGGATGCGGCAGTAGCAACGCGTGCAACGGAAGCGTTAATGAGTCATCGGATAAATCCTTCACGAGCAGCCGAATTCCAAGGACGAATCGAAAGGGAAAAAAGTTTTCGAGAGAAACTAATTATGAAGGTGACTTCTTGCGCCCAAATATTTTCTATTCAGAAGATTATATCGCATCGATCTCCTTTCCTGTGACCCATTCGAAATGTGATACCAACAAACGAAAGGAATATGATATTCGCTTCGACGGGATCTGGAAGCTTGAAACCTCCGCTCGTGTCACCTCGTTACAACTGTAAATCAAAATGTTGAAATGCCCTCCCCACTCGAAAAGAAAGGACTGGTGCGACGCGACGGTCTACAGTACGTCTTGTCACAGACGAGAGGTAAACCAAAAGAAAACGAGAGCAGACGAGAAAAGAGTAATAAGACTATAGTAGGGTGTTTGGGCCTTTGGCTCCCGCGAAGGCGGGGGGCGCGTTCGGCCTTGGCTCTGGTCAAGGTGAGAGGGGGGCTTCGGGCATGCGGACGAATGATATGAAGCGAAGTTGTGTCTCGGATCCTGGATTCTCCCATCGTTCGATAGATTTTTCACGGGGGACGCTAGATATCCAGTACTGCCCCCTGTATGACATTCGTCCTCGATGCATGTGACATATGATTGCATTATTCGGCTCGAGACCGCGAGTCACAGCGATAGAGACCGCGAGCCACGTGTTAGAGTACTCGAACATTACCGTAGCCGTACTTGTACAGCCTTTCACAGCTCACGTAACATAAGCTACTTAGACTCTCTTACTCTCATATGTAATATCTTTTACAGACATATATCACACGTTTCAGCCTCATATTTTTGCTTACAGCGATAGTTATAAAACACGGCGGATATACAGAATATTATACCCTGTATGTGTTTCAAACTATCTATTAGGTTATGATATACCACCGCGCACCACTGCTTTTTCTGATCTCACGCCCGATTTCAAATTAGCCGCGAAACGCGTCTTTAACTGGCAGTCGGCAAAATTATTTGATGATTGCCTTTTGCGGTTGAACTAACACTCCGCAGGTCAACCCGGCGTTCATTTTACATTGCTTTTACCGTTTATGATTGAGAATTCTTTTATGATTGCCCTCTCGGCCTTTCATCAAACTTCAATGTGAAAACGCGTTCTTAATTATCACATCGCTCTGCCAAAATTTGAGGGACGCCTTAGATTTAAGGTTCATTACGAGCAATTACGGCGGAAGCGCTGGCCAATTTTTTGAAAATTGCTAAAACTTAACAAAAATCTTCATCTACAACCCTACGAGAACGACAAGCGCAACATCGTCACCTTCCCCAACTCCAACGGTCTGGAAGGTCTACCCTGTCGTCGTTCACACCTACAACCACACCGGGATCCCAACCACCAACTGAAGAGCGTAACCCACAAGCTCAACGACGTTTATTCACCTCACGTCAACCTCTTGCGACATCTCCAACGCTCGAAGAAATCTCCATCACGACCAGCGCCCTTCTCCAAGATGTACATGCGCTCACCGCCACTGTCGTTGAGCCGCTCCACCACCCTCGCCTCGCTTGGATCAGCATTTCAACGCTCAGCTGCCCAGACCGACGAGATCTACGGGAATTACGTCACGAAGGAGGAACTCGACGACATTAATCAACTCAACGAGATTGTCATCAACTCAACGAGACTGTCCGATCAAAGCACGAGACGAGTGCAAGGACGCCACCTTACTGGCTCGCACTCTGGCGAGTAGAACTACTTCATCTTCGACGCCATCTTCAGTCGTCATTACTTCGGACAAGATGTTCGTTTGACACCACGAAGGAATTGGAAACTATTCCAGAAGTAACGCCATTGGAACATCGAGATGGCCAAGTACTTCCCCCAACCAGGATCAAGCACATCATGGACGACAACACCAGCGCCTACAACACGCGCTCCACTACCCCTGACGTCGCTCCACTTCTGAAACAACTGAAGACCGCCTACTACGCCCTCACCGATATTCACGAGCGTCAGCAACAACGAGATCTCCAATTGAACTTTCTCACCACGGGCGGCGACATTGTCTTCAAGAAATTCTGTGACGCCCTGACCCGTGTCCTCGCCGCCACTCGACCTGGCCACGCGCAATCCAGCACTACTTAATCTTCAACGCCGACTGAAGGACGAAGCCTACGACGGTATCTCCAATGGTCTTCTGGCTCAACTTCTACTTGGGGCTACTTGTGGCAACACGCAAATTGTGTTGTCACAAATTGTGCAGGACTCCCCGCAGGCTCAAGTGGACGGGAGACTGCTGTTACTCCACGTGCATTGCCGTCTGATTACCTACCCCCCCCTCCCTGGACAACTCCTTCCTCACCAAGGCCAAAACCCTACGGATCTCTGAGTCCGAGGACCCCGCCGTGAAGCTCAACACCTTCACCACCCTCATTGGCAACCACAGGCAGCTCCACCCCGCCTTCACTAGACAACAGGAGCAGGAGGTCCTCATTGAGATCTTGCGGGCCTCCCAGGAGTCGGCTGAGCACCTGTTCTCCATCCCCTTGTACTTCGAAGTCATCCGTGCCTACGACGAGCAGGACCGCTTGACCTCCTCGGGCTACCCCGGTGGCCTTCAGAAGTTCATTGAGGCCATCGGGAAGGTATGGTACAAGGGCCAGTATCGATAGTGCCGACTTCGCGACATATCGATAGTATCGCTACTATCACTATCAATCGATCCCGTGAATTTAGCTATCGCGAAATATCACTATCAGTAGATTCATCGCCTGCCACATATCACTATCAGTCGACTCGAATATGCGAACTATCATTATCAGTCGATTTGAACGTACACGACTATGCCATCAGTCGATTGGTCGGGGTATCGATTTCGAATTCCCGTGTCACCACTATCGTTCGACAGCAAGGCTATTTCACAAATATTATTACCTAGGCCGCCGTCACGCGACGACGCGAGGCTTCCCGTCACAAACCTTAGACAGTCTTGAGACCATAAAACAATCGTCAAGCACAAAGCCCGGCATCGATCATGCCTACACACAAGACGAACCCACGCAGGGGACAAAAGCGTCCACGAGATAATAGTGGAAGTGTAGAGTCCGAAACTCCAGGCTCAGGAAAACTTGGAAAAAGATCGCCCTTTCGGCCGGTCGTCAAGGTGCAGTGTACCGGAGATGTCAAGCTAAATAACACGTAGTTCTGAGTAGTTGATATCCTTCGTTGAAGTTGATATCCTGCGTGTGTGGGTAGCACTCACTGCGTAAGCCACTATCGGCACTATCGGTATGATTGAACTATCGTTGATTATTGGTTAAGTAATCGCACTATATATCACTATCAGTCAATGGTGAAACTTTCATTATCACTATCAATCGATAGTAACTTTCGTGAAAATCGGTATCAGTCGATTCCATAGCATTCTACTATCACTATCAATCGAGTTGGGCTTTGTAAACTATCAGTATCAATCGATTCGAATTGTTGAGAAGTCGGGAAATATCGATCCCTTAAATCTTAGGCGATACTGGCCCTTGGTATGGTACACCCAGGGATCTGCCCACCATTCCCAGCTCCCTGGCTCTTCATCCCGCCCCCGCGCTCCCTCCATGACAGGGGAAGTCCGTGAGGGAGGGCGCGGCTCGGCTGACACGGCCAAGCAGAAGGACAAGCACCCTAACGGGAAGGGCGGCAAGGGGGGCAAGGGCGCGCACCCTCGGACTACCACACCGCCCCCATCCAGGCCCCGCTCACCACTACGGGGCGGCACCAGGACTGACTTCCTCGAGCACGAGAAGGCCCTCTACAAGGCGGCCAAGCTCAAGCACTCCGGCTCCACCAACAAGGACTCCACCCCCTCTGGCACCTGGCAAGGCCTGAAGTTCACCCCCTCCGACCCCAATGACAAGTCCATTGGCCACCCCTGCCGCTCCTGCAAATTCAAGCGCGGCAAGACCGTCACCCACTCCCTCGGCAGGTTCGGCTGTCCCTGCACACTGGCTGAGAAGGCCGACATGTGGATGAAAGCCGGCCCCCCTCCATCTGTGAACCATGTTTCCGCCCCCCATCCCTCCACACCCGCACCCCCTGCCACCCCCATCCCACGCCCCTCCGACCGAGTGCATCAGACAGCACCGCGGCCGAGCTGGCAGCCCTCCATCCGGCAAGAGCCGCTTAGCCCCCCTAGACGTTAAGATGTGTTGCTAGGGGGGGCAAAATCCTTGTCCGGAATTGGGGCCCTCTCCCCCAAAGCAATGTTCGCCCCCCCTTGCCTTCAACGCCTGCGGCAGTTCTAGACTAGAACGAAGCTGACTGCGGGATTCCGATAAAACCTGCAGGACAATGCAGAATGCACCAAGTGGAAAGCGCTTCAAAATACTTGCAACCAAAGATGGAAGTGCTCCCAAGAATGCGCGAGGTTGGCCTTGTGGACAACAAGTTCTTTGGCTCGAGTGCAAGCACGACGATGAACGGTGCGTGCACGTTTCGATTCGTATGTACGTGCGCATTGTTGCGTAGCACAAGAAGGGGAGCTTGACTGTTTTGCGCGCTCGACACAGCTGCCCACGCTCGGGCAGCACATCACATCGCAATGTCCGAGTCGTACCCCCGCTGCTCGAAAACGGAGTCGGGTCGTACTCGTTGCTCGAAAACGGAGTCTGGGGGGGGGGTGAAAGAACGAATATGGTGCATTTCATACGAATCAGCAATGTCGCTATTTGAAAAATTTCGGCTGCGGCGCATGTCGGATCACTCGTAATACTAAAAGACCCCACGGTACGCTGCGCGTGTCGTGGGACCCGCCTCGCGTGTTGGCCCCCGCCGCGCGTGTTGGCCCGGCCCCGCCGCGCGTGTTGGGACCCGCCGCGTGTTGGCCCCCGCCGCGCGTGTTGGGACCCGCCGCGCGTGTTGGCCCCCGCCGCGCGTG